>UZAF01020880.1:1488-15681 GCA_900617895.1 Haemonchus placei | reverse complement strand
AGTAAAAAGAAAGAGAATTAAGGAGCAGAAAAAATAACAGCTGCATTATTATTGCCTATTGGATATTAACAGAGCAGTCCTACTTTATTGCATTGAAACCTCAATATTCAGCTTCATCTACCTTTATCTCACATGTAGTCATAAACTATGTCATGTGAACACTTGACACTTTGACAAAAAGGAAATTTTGCTCACCTAATGTTATAAACGAATCCGAGCAAGACGCTAGCTCCACTTCCCCGCAGCGATATTCCTGTCTGCATCCGCAGCACAGACCCTCGACATCTCTAGTATCGCTTAAAAAGAAAAACTACTTCAAGTGTTGTCTTTAGATTTAACTACAGCAGTCACTAGAATAAGATGAAATAAAAGAATTTCACGCAGTTGAAAAATCTAAAACATCACGGTTTAGTTCCCTGTAACTAAATTCCTAGAAAAGATATAATAGATTCAAATTTTGAGGTGAGGAAGGCCAACAAATCCATTTTACCAGTGACGCGTAAAATGCCAGTTGGGCTGAAATCTGTAGTTGTACTCCAGACTTTATCTGGTCATTTGAGTTACACCAGGTGACAACCAAAAACAATGTTTAAGACCGACAGGTCGGGAGAAAAGGTATCAAGATATGTTAAGAATATGCGATAGAATGAACAACCCCGCGGAAACGGAAACGGGCGAAAAGTGTGATGAAAAGCGGCACACTGAAAGGCAGAAAACTGGCCGATTTTGGTTATGATGTCGCTAAGCCGCTCTGTATAGAATGAGTAAAAAAACAGTACCGAGCTCCAGTCACTAATCTACGATTGTCGTAGAAACACATGATTGGAAAACGATAGGAGTTAATAAACACATAATGAGTATTGAAAGTTTCCCTGTTCAAGCAACTCACACCGCTGTGTGATACTCGCAATAAACCACTCTACAGCTGCCCTGGAAATTTAACAGCTTCATATAAATGAAAACCTAATAACTCAATAACCGGGAATGGAAAGCACGGGTGCCTCAGATGTCCCAAGTTCATAACCACGTTACAGACTACAATTGTATTTGCGAAGCTTTCTTTTATTTTTAGGAACGCACAGGAAGAACCTCTCTCAAATTTTGTCTTCAAACGGGATTGGTACTAATAGTTAATATACGAATTAGCAGAATCGTAGAATCGAATCTTATTAATTGACCATTAAGTGACTATGGACCACATAATTTGAGAACCTCTGCCCAACAAAAAGATATTTATTCCACCAATATATTGACCGTAGAATACTGTGGTACCTGGTATCTAAACAGAAATTCTTTTGCAAAGTAGCTAGTTAAACTTTAAGATAAATTTTTGGAGTACACAGAAAAATACACAGTACTAAGGTAACTATCCAATCTAATTTAATGAAGAATAGCAGTGAAAAATGTGTAAAACAGTTGTTCCCCGAAAAGAAAGTAAACTGACTCTTTATCCTTGACCTTTATGTCGAAGCAACGCCTGTTCCTTAAATCAAGCCCACATGAGCAGCAGCAGACACGGTTTGCGCTACGAAGTGGTGGGTCGTACTGAAAGCGTTACTTTTTTAGCATGCAGGAACAAAAGGACTACAAAATAGCTGCAATCTAGAAAAGGTTCAGATAATCATGTCACGATTACCAGTACAACCAAACTTTTGTGAACATTTCGTCTCGCTCGTCTGTGCCATTTCCAAAGTAACGATAGCGGTGTGATTGATATAGTAGTGTGGTTAATAACCGGTAGATTGCTTCTAACAAATTAGCAACTTGGGATTTGCAGACGAGACATTGGCATCAGTGTTATCGAGAGAGTTGGAATGGAACAAAATAAAGTTTAAGTAACAAGAATAAGACTGCACTTTGTTCTCTACCAGTTGTTTTCCCAACTTCGTTAACCTTTCCTATTTTTCCGACTACCGTGAGTTCGTCAGCTAGAGAATAATATCAACAATTCCATGATGTAAACATTAAGTCAGAAGATCCTTTTCTTCCGTAGCAACCCTTGCACACACGTGAACCCCACTGCATGTGATTCATGCTTAGCTCGGCCCTCACCAAGGAATAAAGAAATTGCTACAACGGCAACCTTCATATACAGTACCAATTGAGATCTAACCGATAGAGATTCACGTTATAAATATCCTTCGAACGTATTACTTAAAACTTTGAGTTCTCCTCCCCCTTCAGTAGCAGCCTACAGAGATTTACCTTCTTAGCACTTATTAATAAACTAGGAATCACTTGAAATAGAATGCACCAACAATTCCGGCTTTGGAACTCCACGCCGATGCCAAACAGAGCGGCAACTGATTCTCTATTGCAAACTTCGCTGCACTTCGCAGATACGAACTTGTTTTCTTGAACGCCGAGACGCACTCAGGGCTTGACGATGTCCAGCAATCTTCCATATAAAACAATGTTATTGTACCATGAAACCAAGAACATATTTTAAATTAGACAAATGGTTGCGAATGAATAGACGCACAAATATACACCTAAACGTTCTTCTTAGCAACAATTTATCTTTTGTGGCAACAAATTCAAAGTGAGTAACAGGAAAACAGGAACCACGCAAGAAAACTAAGTCTATTGTTAGAAATATTTGATAAAAAACAGAGCAACAGTATAGGGAGCCAGAGTGAACGGAAGATTTTGTCAGTCAGAGAAACTCCTCCCTGAAAAAGTACCACAACGTCCGCATCATTCAGTTCATTTTGGCCGCCGATTGAAGGACCGATGACGCCTCTTCCACCTTCGACTTGAAAAGATCCAAGTCCTGCAGCATCATTATCAGCTCCGAGTTGTCGATTTCCAGCATCATTCCAGTTATCTTTCCTGCATCCTTGTGGCCCGGATATAACCTGTCGATTAGAGCGTAGATACGTTCCCCAAGCAGCTGTTTTTGCTCCTACAAAACATGTACAGTTAGGTAATATACAAGTCCATTCACTCAACTTTAGTAATTGATTACGTCGGGAAATCCATTCAGTTTTTAATTCTCAAGATGTTATAAACCAGTACAACAAAGGATGAACCTGTGGGGCGGCCTGGGCAAGCATATGGGACGTTAACGGTTCTTGCCCCCCGACAACAATTCCCTGAGCGATCGGAGCTCTCTGCTGCTGGTTCTGTGGATACTGTTGGAACAGTGACGCAGCATTCTGCTTCCCACCAGCTGCCTGAGGCCTCTGACCCTGAAACAAAGTAGATAATAGCTTATTCATTTAGAAACAATTACTAAAGCACCGGATCAAGTGACCAAATGTCCTTCAACTCTGCTTCCACACTTACAGGATGTTGACGTTGTCCGGCGCCTTGTCCTTGGCCAGCAACACCTGCCGGCACAACTCTTTGTCCTGCAAGACGATTACCACCCTGCACAGCATTGGAAGTGAACTGCTGAGAACGCAAGTCATTGGCAGCACCTCCGGCGCGACCTCGTCCCTGAAGACAACATTACAAGTGACACGTCGACAAACCCTCTCTCAATAGAAGAACTCCTACCTGGAAAACTGGACCTCCAGGCACGATGTACGGATTCTGGCCTCCGAAATTACTCTGCCAGTTTCGAGCAGAACTTCTCATTGCAGTTCCAGCCATTGCACCAGGAGCGAACCCACGCTGATTCTGAATTTGTTACCAAGGCGACTATAAGGGGAATTCCAAAACCACCTTCACTTCGTGCTAGTTGGGAATGCAAAGACAGAAGCCGAATGTTTAAATAAATCCTGTACATCCTTATAACTTAGCTTGTGCCGGTAAATACATACCTGCAGAGTGCTGGATACAAAGTAGCCGCCTTGACTGGGAGTATACATGGTACCGGGTACGTTATTGCTGAGTCTCATGCTGGCCAATCTTTGCATGTATTGTGATGCCAACTGTGCGCGACGGTCTTCCTTACGCTGCGCCAATGCAACATATAGTGGCTTCGAGCACACCATTTTCGAGTTCATCTCAGTAACAGCGTTAGTAGCCTCATCAGGCTTCTCAAAACAAACGAATCCGAAACCTTTCGAACGACCATTCTCATCAGTCATGACCTGAAAAAGAATTTCACTGCAACCGTATTTCGTGTTCATGCAACTAAACAGCCATACTTGAGAACCACCATACCTTGCAAGATGTAATTTTGCCATATGATTCGAAGTGCTTGCGAAGTGCATCATCATCGACTGTATCATCAAGATTCTTCACATACAAATTTACCCCTTGATAACGCTGCATGCGTTCTACCTAATAATGAAACGGATAAGGGAGTACAAGTCATGAGAACAAAGGAAACTTGGAGGTGGCAGAGCATTTTTCTACCTTTTGAAGATCATGCTTGCGTTTGAGCTCCGCGTTTCTTTCGCTCTTTTTCTGGGCGCGACAAACTACCAATTTGTGATCGGTACCCTCAATCTGATAGTCGTTCATCTCTTGCACGGCCTGAACTATTCTGATTCAATCTGCGAGAACCAAAGCGAAACATTCTTAATACCTTTTCGGCCTGCTCCGGCTGCTCATACGCGACAAAACCGAAACCCTTCGATTTGCCTTCGGCATCGGTCATGACCGCACAACTAGTGATATTACCAAACGGTTCGAAAAGCTTCTGAAGCGCCTCCTTATCCAGACTTTCTCCAAAGTTTTTTATAAATACGTTTGTGAATTTTTTTGTGGACTCGCCCATCTCACGCATTCGCTGACTTCGTGGTTGGAATTTACCGACATACCTAAACAGTTGCATGTAAATATTGGAAAATAATATCTACAAGGGGAAAAATGGTAAGCACCACCCGTACTGAAAGCATGAAAAAAATCTAGTCTGATATCAAGTCCACTAGCGTAAAAAACCATGAAATTGAAAAGGGTCAAATAGGAAGCATGAAGATTGACCAATGAAAAACTGACGAATTACGAAAAACAAATTTATAAGCAATCCGTTACCTACACGTCGTTTTTCACTATTTAGCTGCAAGTTATGTAACAACTATGACTTCCGAAACTCAAAAGCAGATCATGAACCACAAATCAAAACGACTGTCAATATTCAACAATCAGGAACTTTCTTTCATTCTTACTATAATTTTTGAACAGATGTCAAATATTGGGCAATAAGAGCGACGATAAATCTCAAATCTTCCTTCGCTATTCGCAAAAATGATTTTTGAAAGAAGACTACGAAACTTTAGAGCTTTTAAGGTTAGCCAGATGTGACAAGGAGTAGAAACCGTGGAACTAACGCGGGGAACCATCTAATTTATTTTTCTCGTGCTTCTCCTCAGTCGTCATTGAAAAATTGTTTGACAATAAGACTACACAGCTGCTAAACCGCACTATTGCCTCTCGATGCAGTGGAGGCAGCCGTCATCATTTCTTCAAAATTTCCATCGAGGCGCTGTTTTGTGCTCACCCTACATGAACCGACTTTCTCAAACCGATTGCAGAAAAGCCCAACAAAATGACGTGATGGCTTGGCATGTAGGGGGGCGAAGCGAAAAGCCATAGTCAACTCCAGACCAATAAAGAGATGTGCAATCTAGACCATAGTTTTAAGAGCACTTCCATTATATTAGCACCGCTTCTCGTTGAAGGAAGGAAGCAAGTTTGAGATGCGTTGATAACCAGAAAATCAAAACAAAAGCTTTTTATTCCAAGTGTATTTTGAGGGCTGGAGTAACAGGCAAGGGAGCCTGTTCGGTTGACATAATCCACAGCTGCCCAGATTTCATTTAATGAACCTTCTAATTTAAATGTTAGATGACTTCTGTGAAACCCTGCAAGATGTTTCAAGGATGAAAACGATGCTAGACAAGACAATCTCTGTCTTTTTAATTTTCCTGATAACTTTCTGCTGTCACGGTAGCTGTCTATAATGGCAGAATCCCTAAATGTCACCTCTCAAATCACCTATTCCAATTAAATTTTCTCGATTCATCTCACACCGTATAAACTTGTCANAACAAAGGCATGAAGCCTGATCAAAAAAGAAACTATGGTTGTCCAAAAGAAGGGAGATATTCCAAGTATGTCGACCTTAGCTCTCTGAATCCCAGTGTTGTCAGACAAATTACACCCAAGAAAATGGCGAAAAAGATCTAAAAGTCTTTGAAATTTCGTTTTGGGTAGGGAGGAGAACAGCTTTAAGATCATCGTCGAGAACATGTCTGATAATAAGTGCCCACCTACAGCCCATCTACGCTTACTTCGAATTGAAATAAACCGTAACATTTGAATACTTATATACTTCTATTGAGCCTTAAGATTATGGAACGAATTGCTTAGAATATAAGTGTAAAATTAGATTCAATATTTTTTGGCAAAAGGTTTCCTATCGAACCTTCAGAGAGTAAACAAAAATCATAAAAGTTTGTTCAAGATAAATTCTGAAGGTTAATACAACCATTTGAAATATTAACGCAACTCATGGATCATCTTAAAAGCAGCACCATTATGCTACTGTGGAGCTAGTATCGGTTGGGATGAAAGGGTGTCCAATTCTACGATGTTGATGAACACCATCAAGGGTGAACCACTATCCCAGAGGTCCTTTCATCTGTGTGCTACTTGGACGTCACCCTATGGACAACTCTCTGAAGAAAGACAGTTCACAAAAAAGTTCCCGAGATTTCCCACAAGAACAAATCTGCAACATCCAAGTACCCCTCAAACAACAGCCTAGATACGTTGTAATAAGGGTTCGATGACCGGCTTCGCCTATGCACACCCGAAGGTGGACAAGTTTTAAAAAAACTGAGCTGAAAAATTCAAAAGTTACACCATTCACATGTTGGAACTTCAACTAGTCGTGACTCATCGTGGAGACAATTTTGGGTATTTTTTGCTTAATGTAGTCTACTCCTTAGGCAGTTGCAACAACTGGAATCTCACCCAGATAACGTTTCTACGCCATTTCTGTCATGGTTATCTCGTACAAGCCCCTATTTTCACTTCTTTTAAGAATCTTTAGGTTTCATGATTTCTGTGAGCTGTCCCGCTTCCTTATTACCGGTCACTATTTCCCATCAACAAATTCACTTTCAAATTTAAAAAGGTGCCTCGAAACTGTGGTGTTATGTGCCTTTAATAGGTACTCTGATGTGCTGGCATGCGTTCAAGCAAGCTCATTCACAGGGAGCGGCAAACAACTGTCCACCTTCTCGTACACGAGTAACAGTTCGATCATCCCAATCATCAAAACTTCAACAAACAGCTACGAGTTCCTTACAGTTCCGAAGTGAAAAATGACAACCCAGTGATATAACAAAGATTCAAGATGCCTGTTCGTATATTCATACCACCTCGGATGAAAGAGGATCAAGCCCAAAATTTTAATCAGAGGGCTCATTACTTACACTTTCTTTCCAGCTAGGAGCATACCGTTGACTTTATTGATAGCGCTTTGCGCGGCTTCGTCGGTTTCGAAGTGAACAAAACCGTAGCCTTTGCTGTTTCCTTCTTCGTCAACGGCTACCTGAACAATGAAAACGTATGGAATTAAGTCGCGTCAATAGCAATCTAAATGTATTACCTTGCATGAAAGTATATTCCCGAAAAGCGAAAATGTGTCGTAGATAGACTTATTGTCGATGACTTTGTCCAAATTTTTGATAAAAATATTGCCCGTGCCTGATCTTCTTACGGCAGGGTCTCGCTGTGACCACATGATCCGCATCGGCCTGCCATGAAGGATGTCAAAATTCATTGTGTCTAGAGCACGCTCCGCTGAAAAAAATTCTTCAACGTTCAGAATAAACAATTGCCCAAAAGCTGCAGGTTACTCAACCCTATAACTTTTGCAAAGCTTGAATTCAAAAAAAGCTGTAAGGCTCATCTACATGCATGAATACCTCAAATATGATGTCAGAAAGTAGCACATGAGAAATTACACAACCCCAGATCATTGAAACGGGTTAATCACATGAATCATATGATTAACCCGTTTGAATAGAAATTCTGTTTGATTACGATATGTAGTCAACAAATTGACCACGAATAATGGAAGTTACGAGGAAGTACGGAAAATACGCTTCCCTCAAGCGTAGCGAAGGTTCGAACATATGGACAACAAGAAAGAACCTCTTAAAAGTTACTCNCCCCCCCCCCCCCCCCCCCCAATTAAACAAGAAAATCTCACCGTCAGTCGGTTGCTGGAAATTGACATACGCATATCCAAGTGAAAGCCTACTGGCGTTATCACGACAAACGCGGATGCTCAGGACTGATCCGGCGGTGCTGAATTTTTCAAACAGCATCGATTCGGTGACGTCGGGATGAAGATCACCGACGTATAGCGATGCCATCGAATACGATGGCGTGCCGGTATTGGCATTAGTGACGGATGCGGCCATGTTGTCTGACCCAACTGAAAAAGAATCTGAAAAAGTATGAAACAACAAAGCAATCAAGTAATCACAACAAATATTTTCGCGTCATCACTACTTCTGGAACAATCAAACTGCTACTACGGTTTTGATGTCATTAGTTTAACACTAACATTAATTCCTACTACTACTAATAATAAGCTATCCAAAGACCCAAATCAAAATATCACAGGAATGAAAACGAAACATGAAACTACATTGGTTATGCGAATTCGGTGCAAACATCAAAATGCAATATGGAGAACACTCCAATAAGTGGGAAGCGCACGCGGCTCATCAATGTGCGAAGCAGAAGAATTCAAACACGACGATTTTGATTAACCCACAAGTGGATTCATAACACAACTGATTCCAAGCGAAGAGAGGATCACTTGAAAACCCGAATATCTCATTGAACAGAATAGAAATCGAGTTTGTGTGACGAAACAGCGCCACGAGTCACGCGCAAGCCCACACACACCGCCGCGCGCCGCGCGCGAAAGAGCGTTGTCCTAAAAGAGTACGCAATAGTGCGATTATCGGAATTAGCATAATACAGTTTCTTGAAATTATGTATGCAGTCACCTAACAACGTATTCATTGAATAGTAGCTTTGGGCAGTTGAATTACTCCAAATAAATGCCATCAAGATATGATTCAGATTTCTAATTTATCTGTAAAGCGTGGTGTAGCAATAGAGGCAAAACCGCGTGAAAAGAATTGGCAAGTGAAGGGAGTGACGATATCGCATTTCACTGTGCTGTTAGCTTTTTCTATATGGAATTCTGTTCTATTGAGTGCTGGCTGTTGCCGTGGTTCGTGAAACCAGTGTTTCTTCAAGAGTGACGCAGTCGATTACGGACGACGCGTTTTTACCCTTATCATAATTGTTTTGTTTCAAGCAAAGGATACAAGCACAGGATCTTAGGCAATGCTCAAAAATAAACGAACACATAAAATAGCAGATAGCATGTTCACGGCTTAAGGAATGTCAAGGAGAATCAATTTCAAAGCGGAGACAGTAAACAGATAAGTGATATCGTGGTCGAAATTCCCGTGATTGCGGTTGATACGAAGGCATGACATCATTAATCATGGACCTTGATTTGGAAGTTCATTACAACTGTTGGCTGGGATCGCAGAGCTTAAAGGCACAGTACACGATAATTTTGAGGTACCCATTTTTATTCGAAAAGCGGAAGTAAGGATTGGGAACGGTTCATCGTTAGTGAAGAAAGCGAGAGAATTCGCCGATTTTGAGAAAAATATGGCTCCTCAAAAGTAGGGAAAATAGAGGGTGGACGAGATTGGCAAGACGGGAATAACATGGAAGGGGTATTTGGACGAAATTTCAGTTATTGCAATTGCACAAAGAGCTGACTACATCAAGCCAGAACTGTCCAGAACTGTTTCACTGTCACTATGGGTCATCACAGTTTGCTTGAACTTCCTACATGGGTTCTCTTGTGATCGGTGCAGCCTCTACAATGCCGGTGAAACTCGTCCGAGGATGCACATGGGCCAATCATTGAGCCTTTATAACTCTCTAACTAGGCTGTTTTCCGANTGCACAAAGAGCTGACTACATCAAGCCAGAACTGTTTCACTGTCACTATGGGTCATCACAGTTTGCTTGAACTTCCTACATGGGTTCTCTTGTGATCGGTGCAGCCTCTACAATGCCGGTGAAACTCGTCCGAGGATGCACATGGGCCAATCATTGAGCCTTTATAACTCTCTAACTAGGCTGTTTTCCGACCTAATAGTGCCAGATATAGTATACGCGAGGGCCTCGAATTCACCTGTGGGGCTCTTTCAGAAACCCTTGAGATGCCTATTAATGGTGATGCAGAGAAAACGACAAAAACGCTGAGTCACTACACACGCGGTTGACAACGGTCCTGTGGGTGTGTTGCGATTCGTGCGATTTTGGGTGCGCGCGGCGAACTGCGTGGCGAAACTCGGTGCGATTTGGACGACTACAGCGTTTATCATTGGGGCCCAAATTCGAAGTAAACTAGGTTAGTAAGATCGTCCGACCCTACTAGAGTACTCTACTTCAGGTTTGTGCCCCAGTGATAGGCGCCGGAGTTGTCTGAATCATCGCAAATTTCGCCGCGCGCGCCCAAAATCGCACGAATCGCACGTCCCCCCGGTCCTGTAGCCAGGCTCACACTATCCCCGACTATGGGGCCTGACTCGAACGAGTGCGCGTTATGCAATGTTACCCCTTGGCTATCCAATCATCCCCAGAGTCCTGCTCAAGGTCCCTTTCAGATGCGTCGTACACGTGACGGGTGAAGATTTGGGTATATAAACGGAAATTTCTTGTTTGTGAAACTCTGCGAGCAATGCTTTTTATTTTACGGTGAATTTTTGTAGGATTCATGTGCACGACTGAATTTTTCGTTTCTGTCGCACACACAACTCCCACGGTAACCCGGCAATCGGTCCTGGCTCGAACGCGTGCTCGTGGTGCGGTGCCAACCCTCTAGCTATCCACCGACCGCTCCTGTTCTTGCCCATTGCCCAAGGTCCCTTTAGGGAGCTTCGAACTTGTGACGGGTGAAGAGTTGCGTATTCAGATAGGGTTATGCCGTGAAAGGAAATATGTTGCATGCGTTATTCTGCGTCCGCTGCATTTTATCTCACGGTGTATTCACTATAAGAGCCATATTGAAATTTCGTTTCTGACAAGGTCCCGGTGCACTGTTACACCTATTATGGAGCGGAATTGAATATTAGGTTGGCGGGAAGTCTAAGTCTCAGAGAAGAGTCGCTCTCGACTCGAACAACTGACTGCTTCGCTTTTCTTCTCTCTTACAACACCACAACAACTTGGTATCACTAGTTCGAGATTAGATACTTTGACTAGATCGAAAAACCATGATGTGGGAGATAAGCTGAGCTCAATAACGACCACCTCCTGAAGCTGGATGAAGAGGGTTCCACGTGTAGAACCCGCGAGCATGAACAGGAGCTCAATTGCCGTCATCACACAGTAGCTACCCATTCAGATCGCCCGAGGAAGACATGAAAATAAGGATTATAGATAAGATACTGGGTAATCATCACCTCCGAATGAGGAGAAATTCATGCCTTAACTTGTTGACTTCCGTACGCACCTTCGCATGGCTAGAAGACAGTCGCGAGAAGTATGTTTGATAGTTAAGCCATACGAGGAAACGCCAGTGGCTTGGAGGCGTTGAGCATGGAATGCCGACCGCCGAACTAGAACTCCAATCTAAAAAGGCAAAGCCTAGCGCTCCGAGTCATTCGGAAGAATCGTACGCGGGGACTTGCTGCCACCAAACTCCACCGTCAGCATCAAAGTTTAATGTACTCTGTGGACCGGATCGCTGCAGTTCTACGAGAAGAACAGACCCCACTTTTTCCACACTGCTTCCGACACGGCTAGCCCGCATATTAGAAAAGAAATCAGAAGTTACTACAAAGCTTAGCGTGGCATTTCTTGACCTACCCACTGTATTCAACAGAAGTCGCTCCGTCAGAGTATCACCTGTTCCTGTCGCCATCGAACCATTTTGAAAATAAGAAGGTCGATGATGCGAGCCAACTGGGACGTGCATCGGTGAGTTTTTCTGCTCGAAATCTCAGCGATTCTATTTAATGGAATTCACAGGTTGCCTTGTCCTTTGGCCGTTGTCGATAATGACGGTGCATATGTTTTTTAATTGGTAGTTGTTGTGAAGGAAAGAATCGAGGTCAAAGAAAATGTAGAAAGCCTTTTTCGATAATCTGATACATTACAGACCTCATCAAAAATTCCTACGGCACAACTCACAAAAAAAGAGGTGTGGCGGTGGTCACATAACCCTTAAACGAAGTCAGTTTAAAATATATCGCAAGGCTTCCAATGGGAGTGACCTTTCAAAATTCGATGAGTTCTCGATTAACCCTTTGACGACAATGTCGATTTCGACGTGACGCGCCCATGGGACCACGCCCCCTCCCTTTCGTGCGCGACTGGCACCCACCGATGGGTGCCATGGTCCCAGGAGAAACTCCCTTCTCTGGATTGCTAAATTTAGCTATATTTTGCTCAAAATAAAGTATCTAGACCTCATTTCATCCACTGTAATTATGGGGGGCCTGAAAATGGAGTTTTGGCTTGTATGCATTGTAGGATAATATTCTGAAAATAATGTTTGCAGTAGAAATTCGTATCAAATTCAAGGCCCTTAAGTATCGAATTACGCTTTGCAACTGCCATGTTGAGATTGACGGGACGGTCACATGACTAACATCATGATGGACAGTTTCGTTGGCGACGTCGCAGGGCCGTATGGCTTCTCAGGTGAGTGGGCTAGTTTTGGCGAGTAAGATGAGACTTTGCTGAATGATGACTCTGATTAACCCTTGGTTTTACCAGTTCAGTATGATTCATCCGGGGATGACGAGCATGAAGATGATTGTGAAGAAGATGATGATCAATCTTGGGACGAAGTCGCTGTTCCCTTTGACCGATTTGTTTTCACTAAATTGCTACCAGCTCTTCCTAACAAATGAATTGTTATACCGCATGGTTACAGAGACGAATAGATATGCAAAAGAGAAAATGATTGTTAAAAATAAAGCCTGCACCGATGTTGAGGAAATGAAGCGATTTTTGGGCATCTGTCTCTACACGGGAATGTCGAGATGCCGAGCATGCGTGATTACTGGTCTACGACGCCTATTTTCGGATGTTCTGTGGAGACTAAAATCATGGCCAGAAATCGTTTTGAAGCCCTGCTATATGCTTACACTTCGTAGACAACGAGAATGCCGACAAGGAAAATGGACTCTATAAAATTCAACCGGTTTTGGACTTACTCAATACTTCCTTTCAGCGAATGTACAAGCCAGAAAAGAGAATTTGCTTTGATGAAACAATGCTACCATTCAAAGGATGGATCGCATTTAAGCAATTCAACAAATCTAAGAGCCACAGGTACGGTGTTAAACTGGTCAAGCTCTGATGCAAACGTGCATACACTTTGAAGGTGAAAGATTATGCAGGCGTGACTCCACAAGGACAGGAAGTGTAGCTGACGTATTGGTTAGGAGCTCATGGAAGGTTACTTGGATCAAGGAAGAGATCTGTGAATTGATAATTAGTATACAAGTCTGTCACTAGCAAACTACAAGTCTGTCACTAGCAAACTCTTCACTTGCACGGAAAACCAAGCTTATCAGAACTATCAATCAGGAAATACCGCAAAGGAATTCCGCTCGCTGTGAAGAACAAGCCCTTGAGAAAAGAAGACATCTATTTCCAGCAAAGTAATCGAGGAATTTTGCTTCCAAAGTGTTGAGACAAAAGGGAACTCTACACGCTCTCAACAATACACGACGGATCTTGCGCCATCAACGAAAAGCCTAAGAAGTTGGAAGTTTACAACAAGATGAAGGGCTTTGTAGACCACAGAAATCAAATGGTTTCGTACACTCCGTTTGTCAAGAAGACAGCCAAGTGGTACACAAGACTCTTCTTTAAAGTGCTAACTCAGATTGCTCCTGTGAACGCCTGGATGCTTTATAGTCCGAACAATACGATGAAGTTTAACGACTTCAAAATTGCAGTTGCCGAGATCCTGATGGATGTTGATGGAAAAAGCAGTACAAGTCTTGGAAAAAATGCAAGGTAATTGAAAGACTAGAGACAGACTCCAGTGGACGCCGGAAGTGTAGAAGTTGCTACAGCAAAATGGTAAACGATTTCAGTCGTCAATATGCTAGAGCACATGTTAAGAAGGTGAAAACCCAAATCAGCAATGGTCACGGCTTCTACTGTCTGCAATGTTTCCAAGATGTACACAAATCTTGCGGAAGTACCTAGGTTTTT
>UZAF01020878.1:0-15716 GCA_900617895.1 Haemonchus placei | reverse complement strand
CCCTTGAAGAAGAGGAAACAATAAAAAGCAATATCTTTTCCTTTCAAGTGATCCGGTGATTCAAAAGAAGCTGGCTATTCAACTGGTTCTCTTTAATCATGGCTCGCACCTTTGCTCTCGTTACTTACTTGATTCACTGTTAGGTGTACTGTCTATTCGCTGTATACTTCTCCTACACTTGGCGTTGCTCAGAGTGGCAGCCGAGTTGATTTAGAAGATTGAAATCTGCCACCGTAACAGGTACACTCAACTGTTTTTGTTTCATCTTCACCAAAGGTGCAATCGATCAATCACTGTTGCCGTGCACTACATCGACTAGCTGTGGTCAAATAGGCTCATTGGTCAACGACGCTTCTTGCCCATTGCTGGACTATTTATCTGGGCTGGTTATCGTGCTCCGCTGGTTACATTGCGTCCTGTTTTTTTTTTGTACATCGGATATTGGCGATGCTCAGAGTGGCAACTGGGCATCCTCTCTTTTAGTGTTGCCACCACAACAGGTATTTCCTCTTCTTCAGTGCGATATAACCCACTTATTGATTAATGTGAATTTCTATATCACTCGACATTGCTGCACTTGTGTAAGTAATGGATGTGACTGTTGCTTCACCCGCTGCAAGTGCCAACATCGCCATCTTTCTCATCTTCATCTTTTTCTGTGATGTGAGGTCAATACCAAGGAACTTGGTCTGTGTCGAGAGGGTTTTATGTTGCAAATATGATCTCTACGCTTTTGCCGAAACTTGGCTGAAAACAAGTCATCCTACTTCTTCTATTCTGGGAGCTCTATGCAAGGATTACGATGTCCTTAGATGTGATCGTCTTAAAAAGGCTGGAGGTGGCGTTGTTCTATTAACGCACTCCAGGCTGTCGGTGGCTAAGGTTTTCATGGAATCTGTTTCCGATGCATACGAAATACTTTGCGCCGACGTATTTAGTAGTAGTTCCAGGTTCCGAGTAATGGTTGCGTACAGGGTGCCAACATGTATAGCAGTGAAAACTATGCAACTAATCAAACTCCTTAGTGATCTAATCGCGTGTGAGTTGCCTACCGTTATTGTTGGTTGTTTCAATTTGCCTGAACTTTACCAAAAATTTTGCGCCGAATCAGATCGTTCCCTTGTGGCTTCGTTTCGCGAATTAATATACTGTCATGAGTTAACCCAACATGTCCGCGACCCAACCAGGCAAGGAAAGATCTTAGACTTGATTTTCAGCTCTAAGTTAGACTTGATAAGGAGCTTACCGATCCTTCCTCCGGTGGGGTACAGTGATCACAGTAGCGTTGCTTTTGAGGTTTCAGTGTACGACTGTTTAGGTTCACCTGTTTATCGTAGGGTATTCTCTGCTTGTGACTTCAAGGATTTAACGAGTGATCTCTCGCGCATACGCTGGGTTAGCTTGTTTGAAACGTCCAACGATGTCAATGAGAAGTTCGAGTTGCTATTGTCAGTGCTACATACAGCCATTGATTATTATGTTCCTTCGAGGAAGGAGGTTTCTTTCAAGTTTGTTCCCGTACAGGGTCATCTGCAAAAAATGAGCGAGCATCGCGATTGTCTTTTTCTCGAAGATAGGCGTACTGGGAACTGGACTGAACACAGAAGATTCACGAATATTTTTCTCAGTCGTCTCAAGAAGTTCAATCGTTACGTAGAGAAAAAATTGTTGAGGCAGGATGCAGTTGTAGTTTCTACAAATATCTGAATAGCAGAATTCAAGATAAAAAGTGCATTGGTTTTCTAAAAAGTGGCGACCCAATGGTATACAGAGCACAAGACAAAGCAAACCAGTTCTCAAAATCATTTCTAAATGATGATGGTATAGTTCCTGAATTTACCTCACAGTTGACGTGGTCTATGAAAGAACTGCCCTGGTTCCATGCGGATCGACTCTGTGATCAAATAATGGGCTGGCCTAGGAGCTCTTCGATAACTCCGGACTTCATTCCGTTATATTTCATACAACAGGTTGCTGCAATCATCTGTGGACCATTAGCGTATGAATCATTGATGAGAGGGGAGGTCCCTCAACGGTATAAGCACTCCTTTGTTACTCCTGTTCTCAAAAAAGAACCATCTTCGAATCCGGCGAGTTATAGACCTGTTAGCACAACATCCTTGTTTTGCAGACTATTTGAGAAGACCATCAAGGCGCACATTCTAGAGTATGTTGCAGCATGCCATACAGTCCCTAAAGCCCAACATGGTTTCATACCGGGTCGGTCAGTGGAAACAAAAATGATTGAGAGCCTTGAAGATTGGACCAGGGGGCTTGATAATAACTATTGCAGTGATGTGATATATTTTGATTTTGCAAAGGCGTTTGATAGGGTACCGCATAAGAAGTTGCTATATAGGCTCACGAATCTCGGATTTCACCCTGTTCTCGTTAAGTGGGTATCTAACTTCCTCTCTGGTAGGACCTTTCAGGTCCGAGTCGGACATACTTACTCTGGACTCAGAGATGCGCTGAGTGGTGTGCCACAGGGGGATGTCCTCTCTAAGGTTTTGTTTAATATTTTTACCTTAGAGATATCTAGCTTGTTCGATGGTCTGAATGTTAGAACCAAGATGTTAAGATCTATGAGACTATAACTCAAACTGAGAATATTGAAGATCTCCAACANGCTATCCCGCTTCCCAATGACTGGATAAGCTTTGGCAGCTTCCTTTAGCTCCACATAAGACAATGTGTATGAGGATTGGGGCTTCACCAGAGGTTGCCCTCCGTCCATATGTACTGGATGGTGTCACGATCTCTCATGTGAATGTTGTCAGGGATATTGGTTTTACCCACACTAATACTCTTGACCTCTCCACGCACATACGTAATCCTTGTAACTTAGCCCGCTTGCGCACATTCCATATTTTTAAGGGACTTTCCTCAACGAACCAGTCCATACTCCTTCGTGCTTGCAAGTTGCTTACAATTCGTACATCCGCCCCTCGTGGAGTCCGGCGCTACTGTGTTTCACCCCATCAGGAAAGACGATGCTGAAGCAATGGAAAAAGTGAAAACAACTTTACACGCAAAATCCTACTCCGAACTAGAGATTTTCTCTATTCTAGGATTCCTAGGGCCGCCATCCGGATTTGGTATTTCAATCTATCCGCTCTGAATCACGGCGTAATGTATTTGACGTATGTATGTTTTATAAGCTTCTGTATCAATGCAATGAGTTTGGCCATTTGAAATTTATAAGACAGTGCATCCTTGAACTAGAGGAGGTCCAATCAAAATAATTCTTGCAAGGCCCAGAACGAACGTCAGAGCTAAGAGCTTTACGTTCTGTGCTAGAAGTTTATTCAACAAAGTGACTAGAAGTTTTGTGATCCCAGGTTCTTCAAAGGTGTTCAAACGATACATAGCTGCAGCATTATCCGAAGCCTCAACCTCCTAGTTCCTTGAGATTAACCGCTCTGTTCTTCCTGGGTGCATAGGTTTGGACAAACTTGTTAGTTGCTATTTACGAATGTTTGTGTTTTGTTTTCTTGTTGCTTCTTATGGTAATTTTCTGGCTTTTCTTGCGTTTGCCTTAGCAATGTAATAAACATAACATAACATAACATAACATAACATAACAAAATTTCCAAAATAGTTATTTGATAACATATCAGCTTTGAGGAGCAGCAGTAGAATAACGCAGCAGCACAGACAAAAATAATTCACTCCACGACGGTCAGCTGAGTGTATTTTGGACAAGCTGGTCAATGCAAGCACTGTTGCCTTGTCAATGTTTCCGAATCTCAGCTACCGGTAGGTACACACCAGTACAGTTTTTGAGTCCTTACAACCCCCACACTAATCCATATGGTGAGGATGGTAAAGTGAGTATTCACAATACGATACATATTAGGGGAGCCTTTGTTAGTTTACTGTTTCTAAAATACCGGGGTCTGGTGGGATCTCCAATTCAGATATGATGAACGACGCCGGCGTAAGAAGAACCTTGGTTTTTGAAGAACCATGAAACGGCAAACATCGGTGGTGAGGGAAAGTGCCTTCCCAGAATCATCACATGAATGTACAGACGACTGTTGACACTGAAAACGAATTCATATTCTGTTTGGCGCGATCAACATAAGATACACGCAATACATGCTTCTTGATATAAGGCGCACTGGATTAAAACTGAGGATAACAGTGATCAAGTCGTCAATTACAAAAAGAACAGAAGAAAGGCCGTGTCACAATGAGAGACAACTGTAATTGACAAAGGAACATTAAATAATCCCCAGATAGTGTCAAACAAAAACTAGACGGACTTTCGTAGGGGCTATTTTACGTTCGTATTGAATCCTCCTACGCATCGAGTTCGTTGGGCACCTACTGGACATTCCGTTGACCACAGTGCTGCTACTCATATAGCATTGGAGAGCTATTGTCTTCGATGATCATCCTACTACTTTTGCTCGTCTTTGTACACGAAAACAATTCGTAACTCGTTCTGGATATAGAACGACAAGGTCTGTTTGCAAAAAAAAAAGCTTTTATTTGATGGAAAACTCATTGAGTACAGTCTTGCCTGCAATTGGAAGCGAAGAAAGTATGTAGTAAATAGCATGTGCCAACCATGAACCCATGTACAATACGAATCTCGCAATCCGAGGATTTTTGATATAGGGATGAACTGAATAGAGCAGGGAAAAATTTATCACTCATGTACATGACCCTTTCGAAAAGTCTCAGGCAAGAACCTGTAGGTGTTGTGAAGGTGAACTGGATTGCATTTGAGCCAGTAGAGTCAGACATTATCAATCAAGCTTATGATATGCATACATACATATACACACATTAGAACTTGGATTTATAAAAGGATTTCAGAAATAAACTTGCTTACCTTAACAGCCCAATTTGCCCGTTCCTTAGGAAAGCAGGCTAGTGCTGGGGAACAACGACAACTTGGTGATTCAACTTGATATCGAGAAATATTTATAATGGGGACCGTTCTCAAGGTTCACATACTACTAATACGTTTTCATATTATAGGGCTAATGGCATAGACTAATTCTTTATCTAGATATTTATAAAAAGTGGGGACGGTGGAAACCTCTAATTTAATCTTCCAATGTACCGAGCAACAAAGTGTTACGCATGTTGTTTTTTTTCAGGTGGATGATTTACGTTCATCATTGGAATCTCATTTCCCGTCTAAGGCTCATTTGCGTCACTGACATTTATGGATTTGTTGTCGTAAAGCCTTCTCAGGTCTCCCGAACTATTATCGCATCCATCGTTAAGGCGGTAGCCTGAAAAATCTTTAGGTGTTCCAATTTTGCTTTTTATCTTTGAGTTAATTATGGTCATATGGTCGAATTTCTAAATTTAATTTAACCATCAGTTAACCTATGACTTTTTAGGTTTCTAAGACCAAATTTTTTTTCTTGAAATCATCTTTCTTTTGAAACTTCTTTTTCTTCTTTTTTCTCTCTCTTGAAATCCTGGAGTGAAGCAAAAATGCTTCCCAAATGGTTGTATGAGTAACGAGTGTTGAATTTGCAGCTCAATTTCAGTTTTTCCAAGCGCCCCTTTATTTACTCATAAAGTTTTTGTTTACCCCTTTTCTAATTATATACTTCCGCAATTTTTATGGAATGTATGAAGAAAACGATACAGATCACAACTTCCATTGCAAAGGCTCATTAAACAATCCCCAAGTGGGTCAGTTTGGAGAAAGGAATCGTATCAAACACTTCACATTTCCCCTACCTCCTACCATCACAACGATTTTAATGCCACTAGTGAGACCTGTATGAATGATTAAACTCCCACAATTTCTTTGCACCCACTTTAGAGATCCCTAATATGCCCTAATGTGGAGCTAATTCAAAACCATTTGATCTCATATTGTCGGAGGTTATAACCCATGGGAATCATCTACAGTTCGAGAAATACTTTCGTTCTCTTCTTCGAACTTCCTCTAATACGAACTGATCATAAAATCGACACTTCCACATCGAAAATGAAATCACGGGCCGAAAAGACATCAGCCAATTCTATTTACATCGGATGATTCTGTACGCTTCAGAAATGCAGACCGGAGACTATTCAGACGTTATAAAGCTCTTCGCTGACCACTAGCTCGAGAAATTCCCTTATACTCACCAAGACTTCAACATATAAGCATGCAATTAGTTTCGTTTTTCGTTCGATGTGAAACTATGCAATGAGAGCAATTTCCAGAAATCCTGCCTATTAATCATGTACCCGAACAAACCCATTATTTTCCATATACTCTACATTTTGATACCAACCGTCAGCATGATAGGAAACGGATTGATTGTCTATGTGACTGTACAATCGAGGTGAGTATTCTTGTGGAGGCCTTTCTAACAAACTGGAATTCGTCTGTCATCGAATCTGCTTTATACAGCTTTCATTAAGATCGCTACGATGTCCATGCAGCATACTGATCGCGGCAGTGTCTCTCAGTGATATGATGCTTGTCTCTTCCAGTCTCGCATCTACTGCCTTTCACAATATGTTAGTAATCACGAAATTTTCATAAACGAAGTAATCAGCTGAAAGGGCTCAGAGATATTCATTGCTGCTATTGCCTAGGCCCGAAGAATGGCATTTCTGATTTATGACTCATTTATCAAGTGTTTTAGAACATTCTGTATGTCCATGCATAACTAGATGAGTTGAAAATTCACTTCCGCTCTAAAAAATGAAAAAGATGAGGTAGTGTAGTGGTAAGTGGCGCGCTATTACACAGTTCCATGGTTCGTAGCCATTGTTCTAGATCCGGTTTGGTAATAGCTTAAAACTAATGGGTCTTCCATCCCTCCCGAGCCCTTTAATGGGTGACAGAATCGCCTGGAAAGATCAAAGCACTGACTAGACGTCACCTTTCTATGGTAAGGCCTCATATTGAGTTTCAATCCTCAGACTGCTTCATTTATATAGCCTTGAGGAAAGCAACATGGATAGTAACACCTTATTAATGCACAGCATGATATGTTCTCGCGCAGGTGACGCCGAAGAGAGGGCAGTCGAACTTGTCCGGACATCGGCACCTGTGGCGAACGGAGCAGCCAGCGGAGAACCCATTCCGAAGAGCCCTCATGGTTTCTATACCATACTCTCGAAAAGAACCTGCGCATCACATTGTAATCATAGCAGCAGCAACGAATTTAGCCCGAGTATCAAAAACCTACCTACCGTATAAACATGATGAGCCCAAGTGCATGCATGCAATGAATCAACGCCCATTCTAGACTGAGTTGCCAATTTTTGGGTCTTGTCAGATTTCTAAACAGCATTGACCTTTTGTTGCAATTCTTCGGAAAGGAAGGTTCCAGAACATGCAACAAGGGATTGCCAAACATTTTGCTTGGAATAAATTTGACTGCTGAATAGTATAGGGCTACAGCAACATTGAATAGTCCTTTGTGAGCTGTGATGACTGATCCCATTTTGAACCTCCTGTCAGACGTCAAGTTGCTGATAAGAGGGTTTAGTTTGAAAAGTTTAGCGGGAGTGGACCAGTCATCACAGTTTTTCTGAAGCTGATTTGATTTGAAAAAAGCAAGTAATAATGGTGGTTGAACATTCAAGTACTTTGGAGATTCACCCTTCACCAATATAACCTTTTTTGAATTTTTGCAGTTTTTTCCCACTCAGCTCTCCGACTTCTCCTTAGTTGTTTCTATACAGGGTGCGCCATAAATATGGTAAGAACTTTTCGGACGTGCGTAATTTCCTTGTTTGGAGAGTTTCTCCAAAAATGCTTTCCCTTATGTTCAAGATATACCTTAGCCCACATATCTACTTTGGTGCTCTCAACTCGTCAGTTTTCGAAAATTGGTGGAGCCTCGCAGACATCCACCAACCGTTCCGTTTTTGCGCGCATTTGGTAAATCCTTCTCCGAGATCGTTCCTCGTTTCAGCTTTCAGACATGACAGCCTCTTGAATCGCGTAGCGTAGACCAGGTCAAAAACAAACCTCGAAATGCTCACCTTGTCTCTTATACGACCCTTTTTCCGGATACGATTTCTTGGGAAGGAGTATGATGCAGAACCTGCAAAAACACGAGAAAAATGACTGCTGATTTGCCTGTATGTTCTACTCTGATGGGAAGAGTCTACCCAGATTAAATAGAATTGTATCCAAATAGGATTCGAAAGCACTATAAGCATTTTGACGAGAATAAGTTGAAGAGAAAGAACATTTGCTGTGCGCTACTTGCGCGCGGCACGCGCTTCGACAACCTTTTTCTGACTAAAGGGTGTTCAGCGTGGAAGAAATGTTGAAATCCCAAAGAACACGTATATTTCACAATACGAGTGTTGAAGCCGCTGAGAAGAGTCAGATCGCCTCTCAAAACAATTTTTCCTTTTTCATGATAGTTTGGGCTAGAATCTCTACCACCAGAGCGATATCGCAAATTTTGGTCGGGAAAAGTATGAAATTTATTTCGAACCTTATTAAGAAGGGGTTTTCTGAAAGGCAGCAGCTGAGGGCTGAAGATTTTTTTAGGAGTACGACTTGAAAACTGTGGCGCACCTGCTCACGAATGGGAAAAGACCAAGTCTGGTGCTGAGGGAATGTTCGCGACTTAATCGCAGCTTGTCATTCTCCTACGAATTTCCCTGACCTCAATGTGATGGGTCGCTGGATATAGTCTATGCTGGAGAGAAGAGCCTGTGCTTCAAAACGCACCACTGTTGCTGCTCCTAAGAGATCACTGAAAAAAGCCCGGGCTGGAATTTTTCAAGAAATTCTGCGTGCCATTGTCGATGAGTAGCCGGAGCTTCTTCGAGCTATAATTATTACAGGAAATGATTATATAAGATGACGGTGTGTTCGTTTTGTAGGTGTGATGCACAGTAAATAATTCACAAAAATTGATCATGTATCAATATGATCTACAGTTTCTGGAGGCCAATATTTTTGTTACCATATTTATGGCGCACCCTGTACTTAATGAATGTGGCTGGAACTCCTTGAAAAGAAGCTCAAGTCGCTGGATGCTGATGTAGTATATGTATGTAAGGCTCAAAAAAGTGGAGCTTGGTCATAGTGAAAGGGTAAAATAATGGTCCACGATGGTAGTTCCGTCCAAGTCGTATCATTTCAACGACGACCCGGGATTTATTCAAAGGAACTTGATGATACCAGGTTTTTTAGGCCTGGACCCTCTGAAAGCCTTCTATTCCATTTCATTCTTGTCATTCTGACTACATATTCGAGGGTCTTGCTCAGCGTGTCCAAAAAAGACCCAAAAGTGATTCTCCAACTAACCATAAGTTTACGTTTTGATGGACATACTTGCAGAATTGTCCTTTCCCAACCTTTTGAAATTCTACCTTTCAGATTTTTTTGTCCTGTTCAATGCCGCCAATCGCTTTTCTTCAGAGTTCAGAGTGATTCAATTCCTCTGGCTACTTGCGTGTATCTTCAACTGCTATCACTTTTTGCAACGTGCTCATCCCCAATGCTGTTGCTCAGTTTAGCAACCGACAGACTATTTTCTTTGTCACGATTTTAGTGAGTTTCTGGTTCTGCTTCAAAACTGCGCTCATTCGAAGTCTATGCAAAAAATGCAAAAAAAAAAGAGTACGACGCTCAAGAGACAACATTGCCTGTTCTTGAGCTTCTGTGCTTCTGACACAAATTTCCTTTACGATTCATCAAATGCAGATATATTTTATTGTCTAGTGTTGATTTACAGTAGAAAAATTGCGCTATACTGTGTAGTTAGATTCAACATTCATCAGCTAAGTGGCCAAAGTCATGAACTGGTCACAGGAATAGTTGCCACACACACTCCCCCTCTCACATCCTCATTCAAGCCTGGGAGAAGTTTCCCTAACTAAGTTTCTCTTGATTAGGTAGTTGGCAACAAAACTACTTCGACGGATATCACCCTATTTTTCGTGAAGCACACTGTTTCAAAATAGTTAGAGTTGTCGATATCACGGGGCGATGGTGGTTCATTGGGTAGTGACGCATTATCGCACTCACGGTCAAAGGATCGAATCTAGGGTTAATATCCGCCCTTTCCAACCAGACCTTCCACCCGAGGGCGCTAATCGGTACCAGACTCTTCTGGGAAGTTGAAAGTCATGCACATCAGCTACCTATCGCAATTCATTGTTTAAGCCACAAGACGCGTTCAAAACGCCATTACGATCCAGAATAAAAGTGTAAAGTCTAAAATATCGATCAAACCCGACAAAAGGAGAGGCTGTAAAAAAAAACTAATTCAGTCAAACAGTGATTACGACTTATTCGGTGCTATATATAATGGCGCTTATTTCACCTGGATGCTTATTGGGTGTTATCATGGACGTAGTGGTACTTATTTATCGGATGAAAGAAGAGTGAGTTCAATTCTCATCTGACCTGCTTCCTAACACTATGAGAAGAAAATTTAAGTATGATTTTTCTGCAGACGTGTTACATGCCTTCTGGCGTCACCAATGCAAGGTAAAATCATGGAAAATTACACCAAATCCGCTCTGGTTGTCTGCTGTCTGATACTGCTGTGCTATGGCTGTTTCATATTCTTTCTCAGAAGACTTCAATTGAGTAAGTTTACGCAATCTGGCGACACATCGAATGCGGTTAAGGTGAAGCGGGTGTAGTGGTGTAGTGGGTGTAGTGGCCATCTTATTCGGACTATATGTAATGGCGCAGATTTTACCTGGATGTTAATTAAGTAAATATTATCGTGAATTATCGTGAATGGCAGATGGATCGAATCCCGACTCGATACCCAACCGGGCGAGCGAGTCTTTGACCCATACGGAGCCAATCGGTTGGTGCCAGACCAATCTGGAAGTATGAAAGCACCGGCTTTTTAATCGGCTGGCCGCCGTAAATCAGTGTATAGGCCACATAAAGGATAAGAGGATAAAGTCATGGGGCGTCAGTCAATCCCGTCTGAGGGATGCGCACACGCTTTCGACTCATATTCAGAATCGTGATGGTGCCCAATTATAATATTGAATGCGTATTTGGGCTATACGATTAGCAGTGGCCAGTTGGTGTACAAGTCAGCTCTTTAATCTTCCCAGACAGGTCTGGTATAGGCCACATACGCATTCAGATGCCATTACGATTCTGACTGGTAGTCGAATGTTGGGGCACACCGCAAAAAACAATATTGGTTGTCTTACCGCTTGGATGCGCTCCTGCTACCCGATAATCTTCAGCTGAAGAAAGTTTGAAGCAATGTTTATCTTATATAAAGCCTTCTTCTAAATTTTTTAGACAGCACCATAGCGAAAAGTATCCATCGCTCTATACTCCTTATAAGCCTTTCATTTGTGTTTGGTTATTTTGCAACAGTCATTATACTTTTGAGTAATACACTCTTACGCCTTGATATCGACATGGTCTATTTAAATCAGTCGGCTGGAATCTTTCTCAGTTTGGCTACATCGTGCAATTTCTTCATCTATTATGTAATCAGGTCAGTGATGGCTCGCTTGACTGCACCCTAGGCATCTAGATCTTATGTTTCAGTGAACAGTATAGAGAGCTTTTCGACAATGTTTTGGGAATTGGACGTCTCAAGAAGATTTTATCCCGCAAAGAACGTATTTCTTCCGTCCAGCATGTTATTCCGATATAACATCGTGCATCATGTAACATCGGTATAAGCCGAGTTAGCTGATTCTACCTGTAACATCAGAATGAGCCGACCTGATACCGGTAGGGAAGGATTCTTTCAAAGGGCGATTCTCCTATCAGTTTGTTGAACAGTAGGTATTTCGTGTGACTTTCCATTTGTACGGGAATAAAGTGTAATGTTCTAAAGGTACATAAGTGCGATGTTTATGAAAAAAACACCTCTTAAGTATCCTCTCCTTCAAAAAAGGCCAGGACACCCTGTCTTTGATCTCAAACTCTATCCAACTACCAGGAACTTCGAAAAAGAACAAAAATTCCGAGTAGAACTTGTATGAGCCGTGTACGGCTGATGTTTTGGATCACACTAGGACAGGTTCCTGACCATTACTCATTTGCAAATCTTCTACTCCACACACAGAATGTCTTAATCAAACGAGACCCCCTCAGAAACTCTGTTCGCTCTCCTCCACCCCAATGCCTTCCAATCGTTTGGAAGAATCGGAGATAACTTAATCGAAATTCAGTCGGCGTGTTATCTCTTTCATTATCAAACTACTGCTCACTCTGAATTCGGGACCGGAGCGCTGGAGCCACACTACCGCAGAGTATATGGAAGGTTTTGAATAACCATTCTTAAATAATGGCCGTTGAGTTGGTCCCTGAGTTGGTGAAAAAACCCTCCTACCTGGTTGACCCCTAACACTTTATAATTTTTCTTACGGCCCAACATTAAAAGTTCCCTTAGTGTCATCATACTATGATCGGATCAATCAGAAAATGATAGGTGTTCTGTAGACCTCTGGGCTAGATTCCCTTCTAGGTTGGTGCAATATTATGTAAGAACGAGAGAAGGGAATGATTCGATGTGTTAAGGAGTAATAATTTATTTACTTCCAAGTACAACTACAATAGTAATTTACCAGTAGCAAGAACAGCACATATAAATAATATCAGTAGATTTGAACCACTGACATTGGATCCATTGCATAGGTATGAGTCACAACAGCATGAAGAGCCGCCACCGAACGGGTATGTGCAGCCATCATACTGAAATCAGTGGAGTTTTCTTGAGCCGTCACAAAATTCCGATTCAATCTAGGGATACAAGTGAAGCTGGAGACAAAAGCCCCAATCAGTTAAAAAAGAATTTCCGAAAAGCTTCAGAAGTAGTGTGCCTCTGGTCGGTCAAACGGTAACTGGAGACACAACAGGTCCCGAATGGTTTACGCGGGTATCTTATAAGGTCACCGAAATTCAAGTCTTGGGTCCTCTCATTTCTGAAGGTCCAACACGATTAAGCTTCACAAGTAGGGCGAGACCCCAATCTTAAAGAACTTACCCACATGAATGGGGCCCTTACAACTGTAACGATCTCATATACATATGTGAACAGCTACCCGCCACTTTGACGTTACGATGCCTTTCCATGCAAATGATGTTGAGCCATAACAACAAAGATGGAGCAGGGGGTCTTTCAGAGTCAAACTATGCAGGGGTCCTCGACTGCGATGCATTTTTAAAAATTAAAAAAAAGTGCCATTGTATTAGATAGGAATGGTCAAGTTCAAGAGCAATTTTTAAGCATTTTGGCGTTACCATTTTGAAGCCCAGTTCGCAATAATAATATTAATATTAATAGTATCCCGGTTCGAGTGTAATTATGGAAGCCACGGTGCAAAATAAAAATAGAAAAATGGCGAGTGGGACGTGAAAACACGAATTTTCAAAATTTGTCCTCAAAAAAGTAGCAAAAGGTGGTTTGCGCGATACTGCCATCTGTGACCGTTCGGATGTCTCCCACGTAAGCGCATCATTCATAGTTTTCTAACGCTTCGTTGTTAGTAGTGTAGTCTAAACGAGGGCAGCATAACACAGCCTGGGTGCACGGCGACCATCCGGTCTCGGAACCCCTATCAGACCCTCTTTAGCCCGTTTGTCGGTCCCACAAAGTCCATGAACTATTTCTCTGGGGCCGCAGGCACATATAAAGGGGAAATTTCAGAAAGCATTTTTATCGTTAACAGCGGCTTCGACCGCTTCCCTAGTTCGCATTTTCAGTACTGGCGGATTTAACGAGGTCAGAAAACGAGATAATTAAAGGATTCGGTGCCTACAGTGAAACGAGTCGAAGAAAATTCAATAAACCAATTCAACTGTAACTTGAATTTACCCTGCACTGTCCAACGTATGGAGTATCACAACCGTATACGATTGTAGTGAAGGTATCCCCATTCTGTTGCCTTTGTTTAGACAAGTTTCTGAAATGGTTTTCAGAACAGTTTTTTTGTTTGCGAATGACGTCGAACGACAAAATGCAAGAGAGCGTTAGACTAACTTTATGCAAAACTGGACGAAAGGACCACAATCTCCTGGAACAGGATATGTATATGGATTCTGGTTGTTTATCATCGTAATTGTTCCTAAATAGGCAACTTATGTGCCACAGTTGATATTCTAATCGAGACTTTGGTAATAATCTAATTGTAAGTTAATGAAGAGTCCGGTAATCTCCATTTTCGAGAGAGCATTTTTTCGAAGAATGACAAGTGACCGAAGGCAAACTTACCTTGATAACACTCTAGCGATAATGTAGTAGATATGAAAGTGAGACCGCAAGTAAGTACAAATGAATTGAAGAACATGCTATGTGTGAAGAAAAATGAAGGCAATCTTTTCTTGGCGTTCTTTTATGGCTTGATGATTGTCGGAATACGCTTTGCCAGTGCGAACTTGAGATAAGCACAAGCATAAATAGATGGCAAAGGAAGAGGTTGAGTCATCAGCGGAGTTCCAAAGATCATCGATTATATCACCTTCCCATTTACCGAGTGACTGTGACACCGGCACATTTATATTTGAAAAAGCAGTTTGGGAAAAGGTGATATGGAGGCAATTCACGTATTTTCGCTATTAACTCCTTTGATGTTGATAACTAGCACTCGATGTTCAACTTGAAATTTTTGTTAGCTGCTGCACCATTAGTCTATACCTATGCATTGTTGGTGTTGGATCTAAGATATACTTGATACTTATACGAGTCGTCTCCATTCATGAGCGAGTACCACCAACAAACCATTCGCTTCTGTCTTTCGCGATCGCCATCCACGGTAGACTCATGATTCGACGAAGATGACGATCTTAGGAGTCGCTCAGCTGCTGTCGCAACTATTTTACGTGATCGACCCCCTATCGAAGCAGGCCTATCCTAAGACCGTGAATATCTCATGAGGGCTCGCTCAACTGTTCTTCTTATCCACCTGTCTTCATCTCTTCTCATAGTCTGACCAGCTGACCGAGGTTTGGCGTTTCTCATGTATTCCACGGGATCGCCAATGTGGGACACTCTGCACATATCGGACCTGGGAGTACGGCTTTCTTGTAAAATCCCTAATATTTATAGAGCAGTAACTTAGTGTGTCGGTTTTTCGGTATGTCGGTCAGTGTGTTTGTTGGTTCGGTCTGTCAGTCCGCAAAACTCTATGATTACGATAGAGGTAATGACATGGAAAACCCAGCTCACACATTTCTCCCTTATTTAAAAAGCAGTAAATTGGCGGGTCTTGGTCTCTGACGAAAAATTTGCAAAACCAGCTACGAAGGATACAAATATCCCTCGAGAGTCGAATGGTCGGGATAACCTTGCATTAAGAACGGCTCAACAGGCTGCACAACGAAGACATACGTTCGTTGTCTAAAGTTCGCGATATTTCCTGCACATCGACAAAGCAAAACACACATTTGCTGGATATCTGATAAGACGCGATGACGGTCGTTGGAGTACAACAAATGTGTGCTGGGAACCACGCGAGAAGAAACGGCCTCGTGGTCGACCTCCTCTACGATGGCAAGACTCTCTTGCTCACAGAAACAATATCTGCGATTCTAATTCAATTAAGGTATCACTCCACTGGACGATATTGGCTTAAGATAGAAAATGGTGGAAAAGAAGTAGGGACCCGAGCAAGAGCAGTCGCAGCTGATAAGGGGTCGCCAAGTAATCCAAGTAAGTAGGTAAATCTATGGAGCGGATTAAGTGCTGGGGAGTGAAGTGAGAAATGTGGAGTGAGTGGGTACTTCCAAGGTGTGCTTCCGCTTTGTACTGGCATCGAGCTGTGTATGTCTTTACAAA
>UZAF01020877.1:1681-15717 GCA_900617895.1 Haemonchus placei | reverse complement strand
AGATCGACCACCCAGTGTTTACAGTATGCGTACATTGAGCAAGCCTTCCTCCTTTCTGTCCTCACCGTAATTTCAAAATTCGCAGAGGTCGAGAAAGGTGCGAAGTCACAGGTTACGGCCATCCGCTCTTCCTTCCTATTAATTTGTGGGTCTCTAGCTGCAATCCAACACGCCTCAAGTGCTTTCCGCGCAGTAGTCTCCGTTTCTAGTGCCAAGATGGTTACTGAAATTGTGAGTTCGTTACCTTCGTGGCACACAACTCGGTGCATTCCCAGTGGTGTTTGGGTGCGAGACTTTCTTAGCCCCTCCAGGTGTTCTTTGATTCGAGTACGACGGGGGCGCCTTGTTTAACCAATATAGTCAGCACCACAGGCCTGGCAACGAATTTCGTAAATCACTCCTCTCATGCAATCACCGCGTCGATTGGAAGGACATACAAGGCAACCTGGTGTGTCACACAAGATGTCGTATAGGCGATTGCGGACCAGTTGTCGACAAAGTTTTCTTGGAGGTATTTCCACAACCATGACCTCTTCCTTCAGATCACACCTAGTCACACATGCACGAATTGCTCTGCTCATTTCGTCGGAAATGAACGGTAGGCAAAAGGTCGCCTTATTGAGCGGTGCTCGTTCATAAATTCTACGAGGTGAGAAATGCCCCCCCCACGTTGTGACCCCTTGCAGCTGTAAGGATACCCATTAGAGACCGAGACCAATCCTTCGAGCTGTGTCCAGTGATTCTGTCTTGAGATCCGTATTGAAGGAGACTTTACTTTCAACTCTGAACATATTGCTGATGACAGAATGTTTTGTTCGTATGGGGTGAGCCGAGCGGAAGAATATAGATAAGAATAGAAAGCTGCAATATCCACTAATAGAGCAAGATGTTTGTTGCGGTAGAAGATTTTTTCAAAAGTAAAGTTGTTGACGTCTGCACTTATTCGCGCCTTATATGCGTTTTCGTCATCTATTGTGTTCGGCATTACCGCTCGTACTCTTTAGACATGACAAAAAGAACAGAGATTCCAGAAGGACAATCATCTGTATTTTCAGTCGATTTTGAGTTCATGCTCTTTGGAAAATCTGGAACACCATTAGATTGCAAAACAATAGTGGTAAATATTCACAATACACCCACCCTCCAAATATAGAAATTTCGCATTATTAAATCCAGTAGGAAAGGAGACAGAGCTGAAAAGTACGGCTTAAGAACCACTTCACCGATGACTTTTGAGCGCTACTGTATATGCTATTGCCAGCACAGGTGCCAGCCGTTGGCCCATAGTCAAACCCCTCTTTTATCTATAGTAGTCACCCGACCACCTGAAAAACGAGCAATTAAAGCACTCTTTTGAGACGCTCATTATATTTGTGATATAGAAACCGTACAAATTGAGTGAGCCTTCGTGATCACTCAGCGATTCGAATTTTGCCTCCAAAGCAGCCTCATTCGGCACATTTGTGTACAAAGATGTAACATCGAATGAATCGATCACAACGTTCCCTTGGAGGTCTACATTCAATAATTTTCGAGGAGCATATTCGTATTTGTCAATTGGGCAGGTATGTATTGAAGGGTTTGTCGGACTATAGTATTGAGATGACATTTTATCTATGAGTCCCCCGACGCTGCTGATAATGGGTCTAACCTTGAACGTTGTTGGGTCGTTAGAGCTCAGCTCTGCAGCGGTAAGCTTATGGGTTTCAATAAAGGTATACAGTACAGGACACTGCGGCAGATCACTCTTCAGGCGATTGATCGTAGAGTTCTGTAGACCGGCGACCTTCGCCACGCTACACCAAACCTTGTTCAGTTTTCTGTACTGTTTGGTATACTCTTTTTCTGTTAATCTGCAGTATAGTGTTGCGTCCTGTAGATGTAAATGTGTTATAGCCTTATCAAAAACCTGTGGGATAACCACGAACTCCCCTTCTTTATCACTGACAGACAAGCTTATCTCCTCGGCCTCTATTCGATTCCGTAACTCTTTGAAGCATGCGGCTCTCGAAGTTTGTAGTATGCGCATGGAAAAGGTAGAGTAGGGAAAACTCTGTTTCCTTGGATTTCAGCGCCAGCCTCTCGCACTATGCTGTTTGCTCTACATCTGAGCCGGTCCTGTAGAGCCAGTAGGTGCCCACGACCTTACGTGCGACCAAGGAGTAATTGATTGAGTTGGTGCAAAACTAGGACCAAGTTCCAACAACGGTAGCGCTTCTTCAGGAAGGGTGATACCGCCTAAAACCGTGACTCGAGAGTTGGATAGGTGCTCCGCCCTACTTGAATTACTGCGGTCCTCATTGTTGTGATAATCGGTAGGCACTACTTGTATTACCCGAGCCCGTTGTTGATCTGCCAATCTATCGAACTTGACTTTCAGCCTATTCTTCGCCTTACTTCAAATCAAATCACAGAGGTTCTCCGACTCACCTACTATTCTCGTCCAAAGGCGTTCCGGCACGATTCGTTCACAACGCTTCCCTTTTACAATACACTTGTTCAAACATGAATACAATTGATCACGCTTCGTTCGTATTGCCATCTTGAGTAGTTGTAGCTCGAATGATCGTACGTGTCGGAGTTCTTTGGAAGTCCACAAACCTCGTGCAGTCGTTTGTTTTTGATGAACCTTGGCACAATGTGGGCACATAGACATCGACGTGGGAAGTGGATGGTCTGTCTTGTTGCGACGATTTTTTGCCGCAACGACATGACTTCTCGTATAAGTCGAAAGTAGTCGGCTGGTACGTCTTGTAGAATACACCACGATCGACTTTCTCTTAATCTTGGCATGACCTTTGACTGATATGTATGTACATTTGCGTCAACCTTTCCGAGGTTTTGAACTTTATAGGGCTAGCGTTTCGGCGAGTTCGTCAAAGCCTAAAAAGTCGAAAACCATTGAGACTGACTCTATAATAAGGCGAGATAAACCACCGAGATAAACCGAGAAAGTCTAGCACCCAAACACCACTGGGAATGCACCGAGTTCTGAGCCGCGATGGTAACGAACTCACAATTTCAGTAACCGTCTTGGCACTAGAAACGGAGACTACTGCGCGGAAAGCACTTGAGGCGTGTTGGATTGCAGCTAGAGACCCACAAATTAATAGGAAGGAAGAGCGGATGGCCGTAACCTGTGACTTCGCACCTTTCTCGACCTCTGCGAATTTTGAAATTACGGTGAGGACAGAAAGGAGGAAGGCTTGCTCAATGTACGCATACTGTAAACACTGGGTGGTCGATCTAACGTTTCGGCGATTTAGATCAAGGTAAGCCTCTTGTATACTGGGTTCGAGGGGTCTTTAGTCTAAAGAACTGTCTTAGGTTTATCTCGCCTTATAGAGTCAGTCTCAATGGTTTTCGACTTTTTAGGCTCTGACGAAGGCGAACTCGCCGAAACGTTAGCCCTATATATTTAGAATCTTGGAAAGGCTGCAGCAAATGTACATACATGTTTTTTCTTCATCATGCACATCTCCGAAACAAAAAACCTCTTAAGCTCATTGTCAAGGTAATCTTCTTCTTTCGGAGTCCAAAATCCTCACCTAGATGAGAAAAATTCTCATCATTCGAGCTTAGCTCAGTGCCCGGAGCCAATCTTGTTAATGAGATGAAATTCCCTCTCAATGTAAAAATTTCTTCGATTTTTTGAGCATTGACCTTTTCCATTGAACCACTTTACTGACCATATTTCGCTCTGTGCGCTTGATATTTCGATTACCTGCGCCATCTTCCGATAGCGTTCAGAAGCCCAATGTCAAGAGTGAGACAGTGTCAACTAGCACTGCATGTAGTGTCAAGTTATTGCAACTTATTTCGAGACACACAAAAGGGAGTGAAAATGACAGATCCAACAATTCTTGTATATCCTTGTTCAGCAAGTCTGAATTAGCTGTCTATACCACTATTTTGATTTCGTCGCTGGCCATCACAGAAATGGCGCGAATTCTGACAAGTTTTTCGTACACAGAGCAAAGTTCCTGGCGGCGCACTTGGTCAGAAAATCTCATAGCAATAAAATCCGGCCAGTTTTATTTGAGAGTGTGCTTGTCGACTGAAACGATCTCTTACCATAACATCATAACCAAGTCGTGTAGTACTGATTACAGAGCAGTCTTCTATTGTCGCTAACATTGTGCAGCGCACACTGTCGCATGGTGTGGAAATAAATAACCGCCACTACCATTTTCTCGCGTGGAGCAACTCACAGGTGTGTTTTTGTTGAGCCGTTTTTTCGTTACATAAAAAGCGCCACGAATATGTGCGCATATTCGTGTGTTTGATGTGTGAGTGTATTGTCGTCTGAATCGACAACCCCATCACTCCTCGCTCTGACAGTCTAGGACGACGTTCTGAGTTAGGTACAGCCATACGGGGTGTTGAGCGAGGCCCCCAATGGGCGTGGTCCTGAGCCTACCGCGAAAAAGCGTCAAGGACAAAACGTTAGCTTACTCGTTCGATTGATTACATTATTTTCTAATGATTTATGATACTAGTACCCATTCATCAATTTTGATACTATGTAGTTTATTGCCTCATATCGATATAAACATAAATTTCTATAGAGTTGCCACAAAACGAACCCCATATTTTCGGGCCTTGAGACGAAATCAGTAGCATGTCATAAGACTCTATGCACACTTCAGTACACTTCGACCGAGGAGAAAAACCTGATCTGAGTCGAAGTAGAGTTTTACGACGTTCTATAACTCCCGGATTATCAAGACGTTACTGGATAGTGGCATAAGGCAAATAAGCGTGGTCACAGAAAAATTGCAGAAGCGCAATAATGTGATAAGCGAAGAGTACACTATACAAGTAACAATTGTAGAAGTAATACCGAGAGGATCACAATTCTCTTTCCTTGAATGTTCTCATCACAGAAGGATCTCTAGCCGTTAACGTAGGGCGACCCAAGTGGTGGGTAGGTGAGTAAATCGCCGACCAAAAGTCGCCGGTATTGTTCAGGGCACAGGTGGATTCAGGGGATAGATCTCTGTTCCTTCTATGTCAGGTCGGAGTACCCTCTGTATCTCGCATATGTTTCCACGCATACGTGAGTGGAAATATGCGTGTGAAGAGCCTGTGGACGCACTTGCATCCTGCCCAGTGGCTAGGAAGCACCCTGGAGACGATTCGAAGCCGCTTTTGAGATCAGAGCTCCTCGTTCTGTCTGGGATAGCCTGGCTAGCCTCCGGAGTCAACTCAGCTCTCAGATCAAACCCGGCAAGTAACCCACAGGCACCCATGCTGAAAACAGTAATTCAAATAGCCTTCATTCACCCAGATCTTAGGGAGCTTCCAATGGGTGTAACAGCTCAGGAAAAATAAAATAAAGACGATTAAGATGTCGGTCTGTACTTTCAACGCACGAATGCTTGGGTCGGGAAAATGTACAAAGCTTTGATCATACTAGGAAGATCAACTATGACGCCATCGAACTGACCGAGTAGAAGGCATCGCCCGGTGCATGCCGTCTTCGGAAGAAGGGTTTAAGATAGCAAAAGTGCGATGGCAAAGGCATCGGCGGCGTAGGTGTACTCGTCAGTGCGCACTTGACATCGGTGCGACCCGCATGCCAACCCGAATCGGACGTTTGCGATCGGTAAGATTTGGCTCAAACCCAGCTCTATCAGTCTTCGTTGTTTATGGCTACCAGCATCGAGCTACGAAAAAGAAGAGCTGTAATCGTATTACTTCAATGGTGACTTCAACGCCAAGAACGGTCCAGGAGAACGGCAGGAAAGCCCCACATCTGGATTCAAGGAATTGAATGGAATGAGCGTTGTGAAAGGCTATCCGAGTCTATCACGTCGACCCACGCTCCATGGTAATCCGCAGTTCCAGAAACTTTCTCGACAGTTCCAAAATAATATAGATCACATCATCTTCAATCGAAGGTTTTGTCTGACCGTTCTCGCTGTTGTTCTAAGTTCTACAGACCAGCATCATTTTCTTCGCGTCAGATTCTGTTTGTTAGTGCATAGAGAAAGAGCTGCGAAGTTCAGGAAAGGAAGCTTCGAGACTGTAGTGAAGTGTGATCAACTCGCTTTTATTGCAGAATATCGGGAAGGTTCCGATATCGACAACACACTGAAGAATACAAAAGACTCGTTGAGCATCCTTTCAATAGTGCCGGAAAGCAGTAAGTTTATAGTTGGCCAAGAGTAGTTTCTTCCCGCAGGATTTTGAGCCGAACTAGCGTGGGCTGCAGGCATTTATCAACGAAGGTGCGAAATTGTGAAGCTATGCAGAGAAGGAAGAGGATAAAGAAAGATCTGAATGAGAATAGAGCAGCATTTACGGACGAACCCGCCAATATTGGGAAGAGCTCTTGCAAAGCTCGCCAATCACAAGCCAAAGATGAATCCACTTTGTTGTCCTGACGGAGCAACTACTGCATCTCAAAGAACAATGGATGAAGCCATCTACAAATTATTGGGACTAGGAACTCTTCGGCAGCCACTTACGCTTGGCTACCTACGATATTAGGCAAGACGGATACGCCGTTACTCCAGTTCCTTCTTCCCAACTTCGACGTGCCATCACGTCGATGAAAAAACCAAACGGCGTCCGATTTCTTGGAGTCAGACAGGAACATCCAAAGAGTCTTCCATCAGTTGTCGTCAGAACTCTGGCTAGACTCCACGCGGTACCTGTCGAAATGCAAAGTGCTGAAGTCGTGGAAAACCAGCAAGGCTGGGTTGCTGTAAAGGACGAGAGATACCGATGATATTGGCAGCTGTGGCCCAGTCTATTTGGTGTATTTGGTCCACGAACTCTGCACACGCGTCATTCCCAACAGGATTGGCAGAATTGGATGAAGGACAGCCATGCTACAAGCAGGCTTCAGCCAGTCGATCATATTCACACCGTCATTCAAGTGTCGCAAAAATACAAAATGCCGCTATGTCTTACGTTAATCGCTTTGAAGGAAGCCTTTGATTTAAACGAATCAGAAGCGGTAACTGGATTTCTGGGCGGTCAGGGTTTTCTTACTCATTACATGAGGATGTCTTGTAAGCTCTAGGACAGGTTTATGACCAGATTTCGCCATTTTGTAAAGAAGTTATTGTTGACTTGAAGGAAAACGTTTGGTCAGGCTATACCATTTTTCCAATATTTCCAATGTCACCCTCAAGAACATCACGCGTCAATTGGAATGGGATGACTCGAGAGTGAAGGTTGGCGGGCTTCACTTACATCATCTCCGCTTTGCAGGCGACTTGCTTATAACACCGAACACCGAACAAACAGAAACGATACTGGACGAAGACGATGCTCATGGGGAACAGATTGATACCTCATACCCTTTCCACGCTGAAGGGACGGATATCTCTCAGAGCTCCACCTACGTGTATCTATTTATGTCAAGAAGTCAACATGATAAAGCTATACCTAGCTCTGCGGCTGAGCAGAAAGAATTGCGCGGCGTCCTATGGGAATATTGAGGGTTGTGAAGAATTGAGAGAACATAAGGCTTCGCGCTCACCTTTTCAACACTGCTGTCCCTTCTGCTTTCACATACACATTAGAGACTTGGATTCTACGGAAGCAGGATGAGCATATAGTCACTGGTATTCAACGTTCTTTGGAAAGAATGATCCAGCTCGTTTTCATGCTCGTTGTGTGCCTTGACATAGCAAATAGGGCAAGAGACATTAAAGCCACGGTTCACGATAAAGATAGTTACTGGGTCTTTTTCTTAGGAATACTCAGTGACCCCCAAGGTTAATAGAAAGGACCCTCCTGAGCACGAACACTCGACGGGTAGGACATAGTGGAAGCCCTGTTCTCGACCCGTGTGGCCTTCCCACCCCTCGACCGATATCACGTCAGACGAGTGTCGTTGCGATACAGATTGCAATTATTCGTTCTAGGCCCACACACAGTCAGCTGATCGCCGAGTGATGAGGCAATTTTCTCCCATTCTTTTTTTCCTCTGTTATTCTTTATGCTGCCGTATCCCTCTTTTAATCTCCCACCCACAGAGGCTCAAAAAAAGTGAGCCAGTCCTGCTGTTACTAGGTTTCTTGTTTACTTATGCTTATAAGTGAGTGAATTTTTGCTTACCGTAGTCAGTTATTCGCACCACAACCCACACCTACCCAATAACCCACATCGTATAGCTCGTCCGAACCCCCCACTCTTCTTTACACTTCTGGTTTCATTCTCGTCCAGCCCCCTTTTTAACGTTTTTTCGAAGCCTTTTTTCACTTGGGAACATCGATTCGCGCAGTTTCTTCGCCTTCATCGCACCATTTTCCATCTCATTTTTCCATTTTTCGTCATAACCTGGATTACCCAAAATTGTCGTGAGCTGTCCCTTTAAATGGGAAAACACGGTGCCGAAGACTTCCCAACCAAATTTGGGAAGTCTTTGAAAAATTCCTCTATAAGAATAGTGGGCCTAAGTTATAGAAAACATATTGCTTATTGATTTCCCGAGGTGACTGCAGTAATGTTTCCGTAAATAGTGCCCAAATAGCTCTAAGAAGTTGGGAAATTCGAGGTTAGCCGGGAGTTCGTCAGGCTGTTGCTTGCTTGATACTTTTGGACGAGTACAAGTTGCTATTCAGCAGTTGATATCAGATTAAGACGTGGGAAGAACATGTGATTTTATACGGCGCAAACCATAATGACGACATTTCCACAGGACGTCGCGAGTCCCCTTCTGGTCTGGGCAATCTCGAGATAACACCCCAACTGAGGAATTGATAACCCTATTGAAGGGGGCGATCGCCGCAGAGCAGCACGTCGAAGGAAGGATGGGTCATGCAGTAGGCACAGACCACCAGAGAGCATAATATGGCAATCAAGTTTCGCCACTGAATTAAGAATAAGTGCTTTTCTTGCCACATAGTAATTCATATCACATGCATGTGGAACCGTACGGAGCAATCGCCGAAAAGTAGTAATGGATGAGAAAAGGTGTTGGAAGTGCTACTCACCCTACCACCGCAGTTTTGGATGCCAGAGAGAGAGCTGCCCGCGATGTGGAACTTGGAAGTCGCCGTGCATCGATATATGTGAAAAAAGGAGGCTGAAGAGAGCGACTCGTTAAAAAGAATCCTCCCCTGCAATCGCGGTTAAAACGAAAAAGAGTTGCTCGGTGCCCGGAACAACATTTAAAGGAGTGTTTAAAATGAATATCCTTCAGGGCCTCGAAGGAACCATAATAGGAACCACAATAAAGTCCCTAGCAACAAAATGAGTTCACCTATTCTAAGAAATTGTTGATCATGTTAGAGAGCGGGATAAACCATTTCTTTCACTCTTGAACACAATCTGACGAATTCACAGCTAGCTTTGACGACTGCCGGTAAATTTTCAATATTTAGGAACCGGTAAATTTTCAGTATTTAAGATTACGAAAAGATGCTGTTTTTTGATTCTCGAGCACAAAAATTCGCAAAGGAAAAGGTAGCAGAGCAGTCTATGCTCCCGGGATAGGAGAAAGAAATCTGTACCGGGTCAGGCACGGGTATCCAAATTAAAAATTCCGAAAGCCACGTAGGCACAAAAAAAGCAAGCTCAGCGTTTGACGAAGAAGTGGAGATGAAAATGCTCATTATGCTACTTTATGACGGCTTTCGAAGCGCTAGACTCATTGAAGCCGACGCAACATTTGCTTACCGACCCTAATTGCTGCGCGAGCGAGCTTCAAATGCTCCATACACTCATCGATTTGAATATTCGATTATTGCCATGATTTGATAACTGGTCTGTAAACCAGACAAAACACCTCCCGTGCTTCATATAGCGCGGACGATATTCGGTCTGACGATATACGGTGAGGGATTACTGGCGGAGCGAAATATTTTTGCAGCTATATTCATCTCTCGATCACTGCTCTTCATAAACAAAACAAACAAATGTGTTGGAGTATCACAACGACGACAAAATCCACTAGTATCTGAAGCAATACTTCAAAGCAATTCTGTTTGAAAGTGAACATGTGTCAACACCGGTTTTTTGATATATTGTTTGAGTAGAAGACAACTACATCGGCGATTCGCCCACTCAAATTCCTACAGCACACTCGGCAGCATTTTTCGATCAGCAAATGTTGTAATTAAAAGTATGTGGATGAAAGGTCGAGAGGCAGGACCTGAGATTTTGCCACATGCTTCACTCCGCCATGTGAAAACCGGACAAAAAGATGCTTCTCAGATTCGTTTTTGATGCATTTTCCGAACAAGCGGGCAAGCTTACAAGGGAAGGATGCCTGGTCGCAGCGGCCATTCAAGATGAGATGGGTACCGCAATAAGTGGTTTCGAACGCTGATCTCAAATCTGTGTTCCAAATCTGCTAAACGATTCTGGGAACAAAGTTACGGGACCAGCCCTCCCTGTGTTATACCACTGCAACGAACGGATAACCGAGCCGAGCAAGGCCCTAACTTGTGCAGCGGTGGCCTGGCGGATAGTGTGATGGGCTGATAGGTATGACATCAAACTTCGTTTCCTTGATGCGTGCGCTCGTTTTGCTTTTTCTGTGTGAGAGTGTCTGCAATTCCACTCATTAACTCCTTCGGAACTTCAGGAACGTGAACTATCTCAGTCACAAGTTTTTCGATTGCCTTCCCTACTAAAGCCCATTCTTTCTCTAGGCTACCTTTTACTTCCTTAGCTATTTTTGCTTTGGCTAGCATCGAAAGTGTCCTTTGCTTCGCTTCCCGCACTACCTTCACACAATCCGACCAGTTTCCACAACTTTCCATGGAAATACTTTCGGGATTGCTCACCTCTGGTGGTGCGTTCTGCTGCTCCTCCATCAATACCTCATTGATTTCTTCCTCGACCATCTCTCTTTGCATTGGGGCTCGTTGCTCCCTGCAGACAACCATGCTTTTATTGGTGATCCGGTATCTTTTTGAAGTATCCACCTTTTGAGTGTTTCTTCTTCACACTCCTTTCTTAGCCTACTGACACCTCCCTTCTCCGGTGAGCAGTGAGGCTGACTGTAACGACGAGAAAACTCCGACCCTTTTCCGCTACCTACTTCTGTCGTGTTCAGCAGTAAAAGTTGTCAACGGCCCTTGGATTGGTTCGGCCCCCATGTAATATCAGTGAATATTGTGGTCACTGGATTAAGGACCCTCTTCTGCTACAGAACACGGCTATTTTAAAAGTTTATCTAAAAAAAAACGGCAACAGAAAAACTAACAAACGATCAAATTCCGGCACGGTGCTGAGTGTTTGGGTAGCGGCTCTGGAGTCGTGGAGGCGGCGGCTTTGGAGTCGTGGAGGTGGTAGCTTCTGGAGTCAGAGCATTTGCTGAAGACGAAGGTATCAGATCAATCGTGATCCAGTTCTTTATCCGCCAAAAAACCGGAAGTACCGCGAGGACACCACCACATGACATCACCACAAGGAAGGCAAAGGACAACCGAACGGAATTGGATATATATATATAATTGATAAGGGTTAATTCGAGTGGCGAAGGAAATTGGTTTGTGAATCGCTCAGAAAACGAAATTGCTCCCCGGACGACCCAATATCAAGGATTACTTTATCGAAAATCCCCGCTGGAGCCAGGAAACTGACAAACCCTTCTGATTTTGCGGAATCTGGGCGATCCACTTGTGCAACCTCAACTGCTAACATCAGAAATGTTGGCAGTCGTCTGTGCTCCGATTCGACACGGCCGTGAAAAAAGTGCGAAAAAACTGCAGGACAGATGTCGGTTTCTATGATATCGATGACCGAAACTGTGTTTAATCATTCGAACATGAGATTGTGAAAAGTGAACTGGAAAAAAAGACCAGTTGGCTGTTTGAAGCTCGTCAGTCGGGGGCAGCAATGGGGAGTACATCAGGGCAAGAGCTCCACATTGAATGCAAAGGCAAGTCCATGGGATTGTTATGCTGAATGATTGCTCTGAAGGTAGTGGGACGTTAAGTATCTGCACACGAAATCTAAAGCTGAGCATGCATGGCAACTACAAGCGAAATTTTGCTATTAATTCTCTCTAGTGCCTTTAGATGACTGCGTTTTTCTTAATTTACGATAGGACTATACAATACGAGTGCCAGACAACCCTTGTTCACATATCCGAATGGAATGCCAATGTAGTTGGAAAGTCACCTTTTTGGGATCTTTTAACGTCGAGTTGCCGGGGTAGTTGCAAACGGATTAGCGCGCTTGACCGGGTAAGCCACAGATGCTTCAGAAGCTCCAGACGATTGTAGGCTCTAGATGAGAGCGATGAGCCCGGAACGTCGAGAAATGAGGCGGGCTACCCTGATTTATTTGAGGAAGCACATGTGAAAACGTCCAAGCAGCAAATTTGCCCTTGAAGTTTTTTTAAAATTTTTGGGCTTTGGCTCTGCTCCACACGATGCGAGAGTCATCAGCAGGTCTTCAATTTCAGATGGCTAGCTTTTTATCAGTTATAACGTTGACGCTAGAACATTTCTAAAACAGGATTGTGACTTTCTTTTCTATCCTGACTATGCTTATCTTTTGGCCAACCGTAGATCTTTGAACTCTCCTATTTTGTTGACTTTTGTCAACGTTGTTCTTAAAAGTAGTGCAAAGCACGTCCCCTAGCAATGCAAATCCCGTTCAGTTCATGCATGCTCGACACGCTCTTAAACTAGTTTAGTACTCGTTCTGGGTCTCCAGAAAGATGAAAAACAGCTATGAGCCAGATGAGCAAGTGTGGTCCATTCAAGGAATGTTCCTCCCACCACCAGTTAATCATCTCCCCCCACCAGTTGACACTTTGCTCGTCTTCGTTTATTTTACCAAGGATTTGAGCTGTTCTGATGTCACTCGTGGATTTTTGTAATGGATGCTACTCATCAACCTCCTTCTCTCGATTCGACCTCTACAAATGCTTCTCCAAGTAGTCACATGTAAAAACTCATTTAAATATGGAAACACACTCCCTAGCGCCTAAACAAACATTAACCGAAATACCTACATGTGGACGATTATAAAATCATATCCATGCATGCGCACTCAAACGCACGTCCGCACATACTCTCAAACACGCACATGCTGGAGCTTACTCGTAGCCTCCAACTGTCAGCTATTGTTAGCATGAGGTTAACCAAAACAAACACTCAGTATTACTTCGTGCCGAATCGCGTACGATGGGAATGTAGCAATTTCCTCTTGATTGTCAGTGCCCTGTTGATTCTATTCATTTCTGCTTCGCGATACCACGCGATGCAGGTTGCCTTTACAAGCGTCCCATGCAAAAATAGCTGTTAATGCTCGCGATATCATTCTATACTATTCTGCGTACTGGTTTGTTATGGCTTCCCTGCTTTACTGGTGAACGTTTTGACTAAATCGTCTTCTTCAGGACCTAGAAATAATTCGAAGCTTTTGATCTGTGACTTACTCGATAAAGCCCAAGCGCGCAAGGCTAATTGCAACATCTACAAGAAACTCGAACTCCGAAAAACAACTCCTAGCAAAGTTAACAACCTTCTGCGATTCCACTAGCGCTACGTCCCACTCTGTCTGAACAACAAGGGAACGATGGGACCCATTGATGATTGAATATAAGAGTTAGGCGGGAGATCTCCAAGCCCGCAAACGGGAACGAATGGCAAGGGTTTACTTGTTATAGCAAAGCACCATTTGTATTGTATGATTTTACATTCGATGTCAAAATCATTGCCTTGATGTTATCTAGTGGATGCTTCCCACCTGGTTTTAGTAAACTTCCACGCCGTTCTTTGACTCGTGCGCCGAGCATCCTTCTAGTTTCACCAATATATTTACAATAGTTCATTTCAGCCCGTGGCAGAACATATTTTGGTGAGACGAAAAGGATGCTCAGCGTACGCGTCAAAGTAGATCCAGCAGGGAAAAAGACGTAGAAGTCTACCAATACGACTTGGGAGGCACCGACTCGAAGAACATCAATGACATGGAATATAAAATCCGAGCCTACGAGAATGAGATCTGTCAGAAAATGGCGGAAGCTTTACATATCTGTTAAAGATAATCCTCTTTAAGCCTTCCAAGACTGAACACAATTTATTAGGCCAACGTTTCGGCTGCTTCGCCTT
>UZAF01020876.1:0-14155 GCA_900617895.1 Haemonchus placei | reverse complement strand
GTTGAAGGTCGGGGAGAAGCTTAACGATGCCGCGGAAGGAGTGAAAGATATACCACGAAAGGCTTGGAGTAAGGTGGGATATCCTGGTTTACCTTTATGATAAACCTTGATGAATAGCTTTTAAGACGGAAGAGTTTGCGGAAGGCGCCAGAGAAAAGATAAGCAGTGCCGGTAGTAAAGTCAAAGAAGTCGCAGGACAAGCCACAGACAAGGTGAGTACACACACTCAGTTCTCCACGGAGGGTCTTCTTATCTGTAGTTGTTGAAGGTTGGAGAGAAGTTGAACGAAGCCGCAGAGGGAGTGAAAGATATACCTCGGAGGGTTAAGAGAGAGGTAGGAAAGTCATAGAAATTACCTCTATGTCACTACTCGATTGATAACTTTCAGGCGGAAGAGCTTGCGGAAGACGCAAGAGAAACGATAAGCAGTGCCGGTAGTAAAGTCGCGGATGTCGCAGGACAAGCTAAAAGCAAAGTGAGCGCATCTATCAGTTCCCTACAAAGGATCTTCTCATCTGATTGTTGTAGGTTGGAGAGAAGTTTAACGAAGCCGCAGAAGGAGTGAAAGATTTACCACGAAAGGCCAGGAGTAAGGCAGGCGAGCTCGCGGAAGACCTTAGCGACAACGAATATGTTGACACTGCTAGGGAAAAGTTGAACAGCGCTGGTAACCAAGCCAGGGATTTCGCTGGACAAGCTCGTGAGAAGGTAAGACACAATCAGTTCTCCACGGAGGGTCTTGGGTCTTCTCATCTATCATTGTTGAAGGTCGGCGAAAAGTTTAACGAAGCCGCGGAGGGAGCGAAAGATATGCCACGGAAGGCTTGGAATCAGGTAGGATATTAATAGTCATTACTTTCATGATAACTCTGATAACTCCTGTGATAATACTTGATTGATGGTTTTTAAGGCAGAAGAGTTCGCAGAAGACGCCAGAGAAAAGTTAAGCAATGCCGGTAGTAAAGTCACGGATGCAGCAGGACAAGCTCGAGGGAAGGTGAGCACATTCAGTCACTTCTCCACGAAGGGTCCCCACCCATTCACTCATAATTGTTGAAGATTGGAGAGAAGTTCAACGAAGCCGCGGAGGGAGTGAAAGATATGCCACGAAGGGCTAAGAGGAAGGTAGGATAGTCACAGAAATCACCTTATGACACTACTCGATTACTAATTTTGAAGGCAGAGCAGTTCGCGGAAGACCTGAGTGATAACGAATATGTGGACGCTGCCAGAGAAAAGTTGAACAGTGCTGGTAACCAAGCCAGGGATTTTGCAGGACAAGCTAGAGACAAGGTGAGCACATCCAATCAGCTCTCCACATAAGCTCTTCCTATCTGTAATCGTTGAAGGTCGGAAAGATCAAGGATAAAGTAAGTAATGACGCTGAAGAAAGATTGGAAGAGGTGGGAGATACGTTCAAGAGCGCTGCCGGTGGAGCCAAAGAAGAGGTAGGCCTCCACTCAGACTCATTCGAGTGCTCTGATGATCCCATTTTGAAGGCTGAGGAGTTCATTCGGAACGCCATAAACCATGAGAACGTTGAAGGTGCCAGGGAAATGTTTAACGATGCAGGAGAAACTGTCAAGAATACTGCTGGAAAAGCTAAAGATAAGGTGGGTAGGAGGTGTGCCATTACTGAAGTGTAACTTCGAATCATCTCTTCAGATGAATCAAGTGAAAGACAGAATTACTGGCACTGACTATGGAGCCATGGCTCAAGAGATGATGGATGATGCGAAAAGTGGTCTGAGGGACTCCGAAGAAAATGCCAGGGAAAAGGTGAGGTAGATGAAGTTCATGCTCATGAAGGAAGGACTTATAAATTCTTTTTCTGTGAAGTCGGAAGAGATTCTGGAAGCAATCAGAAATAATGAAAAGGTGGAAACTGTCAGAGATAAAATGAACGAAGCTGGAAGAGGTATTAAGGACACCGCAGAGAAAATACAAAATGAGGTGAGAGGACCTTACTGATGAAATAACTGTATGACTTCTGATCTGAGTACTTTCCAGGCTGGAGAATTCGTGGAAGAAGCAGCTGACGACGAGAGCGTTCACATGATCAGGGAAAGATTGACTGATAGTGCAAGGGCTATCAGAGAAGCTGCAGGAAAAGGAGTTGATACCGTATGTTTAAAAAATTAACGTTATTTGTATGCTCTAATTGTATATTATGGTCCCTTNCTGGAAGCAATCAGAAATAATGAAAAGGTGGAAACTGTCAGAGATAAAATGAACGAAGCTGGAAGAGGCATCAAGGACACCGCAGAAAAAATACAAAATGAGGTGAGGGGTCTTTACTGAAGTAATAACTGTATGACTTCTGATCTGAGTGCATTCCAGGCTGGAGAATTCGTAGAAGATGCAGTTGACGACGAGAGCGTTCACATGATCAGGGAAAGATTGACTGATAGTGCAAGGGCTATCAGAGAAGCTGCAGGAAAAGGAGTTGATACCGTATGTTTGATAAATTAACATTATTTGTATGCTCTAGTTGTAAACTATGGTCTCTTCAGGCAGAGGAATGGGAGGAGGACATCTCAAGTGGTCCCCTCGGTGTACTGGGTGAGAAGATAGGTGATGCCGGAAGGGTTATCAGAGAAGCCGTAGAGTCAGTTGGCATCAAGGTAAGTTGCGAACGTTCCGATTTCCGCCACTTGCTCACAATCATGAGTTTTGAAGGCTGGAATGCTCAAGGATGAGTCGATACAAACGTTGAGCGAAGAAGGCGAAAACATCAAACGAAAGCTTACCTAAACGGGTGAACACGATTTGAACACCTCGTCGTGTGTACATTTTTCGAACCGGTATCAAACGATATAAGTCAGGTTGTAATGTAAATATTGTAATGTACGTAACTATGTTTACGAATGTACATATTTATGATGTTTATTGAATTCTATGAATTCAACATTAATAAATATATATAGAAAATGTGTACATCAGGCTGAATTCAACATTAATAAATATATATAGAAAATTTGTACTTCAGGCCCAGTGAGTGCTATGGTAAGGCAAAATCCAAGACCTTGTCTCTGGTTGGCCTCCTTATCGGGTGCGGCTAACGCGACGCCGTTTTCGGGGAGAAGACACCGGACCTTCGGGACATCAACAGTAAGCAGGGTGACAACAGTCTCCTATTCAGACGTCATTCTGAAATATCAAGAAAATCAATCTTATTCTGAATTCGCAGTAACAGCCGACTTAGAAATTAGTAGGATCAGACTGAAAAATTCCTTGTTTTTCTTTATGAAGAGAAGGAAACGAATATCCTTTCAAAAAATTAAAAAGCTGAAAAGAAAAGAAAAGCTCGCCATCGAAGTTGTTTTATGTGTTCCCGAGAATATGGTGTTCATTCCTGCGTAACAGAAGTGCTGGATGGAAGTGCTCGATGCTTTGACCAATGCATCGAGCACTGCTGAATCCGCCCGAGTTCTGATGGGAGCACTACATCAATCCAGGTTTCAAAGGCTTACAGAGCTAGAATGCTGCGTCTCTAGCTCCTTATCAAATCGTTATTTGGGACTCTAGTTCTTCATGCTAATCCAAGCGAACTTGATAGTCAAACTCCCATTAATTTTTTATGCTCACAGTTCAAAACAGTTCTTGATATCCCTCCGAGATGAACCTTTCATTCCCGAAGATTGCAAAGCGACGGTGTTCGGTCGAAAAATGGCGGAGATAGGGCGCAATAAACGCTGCAGAGCCGACTCAGCAGACGTACACGCCAAAAAGCGGACGAGTTTTCCCGTGTTGTAGAGGCTGAAGTGGTCGCACAATTCACATCGGGACGCACACTTCGCACGTATACAGTACCTGTAGCATGCTGTACGCATTAGCTCACTATTTTAGACAGACACTTTATGCAACTTTTGTCGTGGTATTCTCGTTCAATCAAGTTCTTCTTCAAATCGAAAGCCTATTCTTCGAATCTGATGGTCTTTGCATTTTGCATTATTTTGGATCACCCCTTCAACTTTTCGTCCAAAATTAGGTACCCCAAAATATTCGTGAAGTGTGCCTTTACCAGTGATGGCTAACGTTACGACCAATCGGTTACCGTTTCCAGTGTTTCTGTCTTCGTCATTGATCATGCATAGGTTTCTAATGAATCAAAAACGAATGACCAAGGTTTTTGTTTGTTTGTCAGAGTTTCAAAACCGAAGGCATCAGTGACCACTCGCGCGGCCGGTGGCTCAGATTCAACTCTGTGCAACTGACTCAAGGCCAAACCATGTGAATCGTTTGAAAAGGCTATAAATAGATTTTCCATTTTCAGAACGAAAACATCCGGTGGGAAATATTCGAAGTTTTGACGTTAACTTTAAGTGATAGGAAGTTTTCCTTGTGGACAACACTCCCAAATGTGAAAAATACTATGCGTTCTTCTGAGACCTATGGATTTTAGACCAAATTCCAGCAGACTTGTTGAGTTAAGACGAAGACGTCTCAGAAAAGTTTGCTCCCTTCCCCTTTTTCTTCTGACTTGAGAATTAAATACCTCCGAATTGAGGAAATTTTTGAACACCAACAATTACTTTGGATCTTCCGTATCTTCAGCTGCACTCTGCATTTTTGACTTAGTTCTCAATGTCAATGAAATGCAGACAGCTTTTCATTTTTTTTCTTTTTTTTTTCAGCTTTTTAAATTTTTTTCTGCAGTCTTCACATGCTTTTGCTAATTACTGAGGTAAAGGATGAGTGTTTCCATCTCTACATAAAAATTCTTTAGTATGATCCTACTAATTGAAGATTCTAAACCTGCTATTACTTCGAGAAGGCTGATACGACGTCGCTCACTAAAGCCGATTCTGTCAACCAGGAAGGAAAGTACTTTTATGTACGTAGGATTGTGCGCCGCTCAATCTGGAAAGTATTGTGAACTCTGTGCGGGGATCTATCAATAAGTTTATTCCTCTCCACCATGTTTTCCTAATATTTATTATACTTCATCCCATGGCTTTTCTCAAGGCGATTTAGAGCCTTGGACTTATCTTCAAACATGGAAATTCCCGGATATTTCGTCAAGACTGCCATTGTAGTGTTTTTTTTTTTTTTTGCGGAGACCCTAATACCCATGATTTAAAACTGACTACGAACCCATTTCTAGAGAAACTTGAGCACAGGCTAGTCCTGTCGGAGATATGTATATTAAAGGAAATGAAGGGATAAGGAATCTTGGAAACAGGGAATTGTATTACAGTACACTACAGTACTCTACGTCAGGTCTGATATATCACCTCTAGAATTCATCTACTCCAATAGAGGCATTACCGTAAACATCCCTAGCTCCCTAAAAACAGCTTCGAGGAAACCGAAAAGTGATTAATGATCAATGTCGCAGATCTCTGGTCGCTTAGTTGACGTAAACATCCCTAAACAGTATAAATGGGAACTTTTCATCTCAAACAACCATGTAAGCCCCGCTTTTCTTGAAGAGGTATACTGAATTCTGCCCATGTCTTTAGCCATGAGCCCTTTCCCAAGTTCCTCTGCTTAACTACCCTACCTCTTCCTTGTAGTGTCCTCTATATCTTCCTTAGGCTCTATATGATTTTGCACACTATTGATCCTTATTGATCTGATTTCCTCCTTTGCAGACTAAACTCCTACACTACAAAAACAACGCTACAAAAATGGACTGTCATGTAAGGTTTCATTTGAAAGCTACTGATCATTCACAGGGTGTCCAAGCGCATTAAATTCAGAGCGGAAGATGTCATGCCAACGACGCCAGCAACAAAGCTCAAGAGCTTGGACATGCTGCAAAGGAAAAAATGCACGATGCTGGCAGAGCTGTCAAAAACGCCGCTGAAAAAGTCGGAGACAAGGTAATCAGCATGTCAATCTGAATTTCCCTCATAGCTAACTATTTCTTGTTTATTGAGGCAGAAGAGCTAAAGGATAAGGCAAAGCAGAAGTGGAACGAATAATGTGATGTCACCAAGAGCTACTAAACAACCAGCGGTGAAACTTTGCCATGTTTATATGTACAGATTCTTTAAAGCAGCTGTTACTGAGTACAACGTTGAATCGATTCAATAAAGTTCCACTTGCCTGAGAACATTCGACAAAAGAAGCTGATAGGGTACAAATAAAGTGAAAAATTTGGTGTTGATTAGTCCCGGTCCTGGGATGCGCCTCGCAGAGTTAGAATACGTATGTGGTTTACAAATACAATGACATGCAGTGTCATGTGGAGGTCAAAGCTTTTATCTTCCGGACAAGGTTGGTACCAAGAGGAATGATAGGCTAGGTTGGGAATGCATACATCCGGGATTTGAACCGCGGACCGAAAATCAGAATGGTCAGGACGGTAACGAAAAATATGAAGAGAGAGCAGAAAAGGTAGCTCATGAAGAAGCAGGGAGCGCAATGAAAGCCCTGTTTAATTGGGAAGATAACTGTGCGTCCTGTTAGCGACCGTCGATGCTACAGCTTGCTATCCCTCTCACATCTGATATGCGCTAGTCATGGCTTACTTCAGGTCGAGTTTCGAGAGAGTAAGTGTGCAATAAATCCGCCTTCAACGCTTAAAAACCTCACTTGAGAAGCATGATTTTGGGCCCTACGATACGGTAGCTCTCGAGCTACAGGAAACTCCGAATTACTAACATTTCCTATATTTATTAGCGTTGAATCGTCACAATTCATGAAAACATTGAAGGTATTTTCATCACATTATTTACATAACAGTGGTAGAATGTATAGCTTAAAAGCGATGTATAAAGGGAAAAGGCAAAGTTGTCAAATCCTTTTCACCTGGACAGGTGGCCGTAAATGTTTTGAAGCTTCTAATCAAACGCAATTATGGATTAAGGCCGTGCGATGGTCTATCCTTGTCACTGGCCCTTTTCTTTTTGCCTTTGATCCCCCTCTTGACTTCGCAATTTTTCCTTAACCGCATCACGCTTATCGTTGCTGGTCTTCTCTTTATTCTCGGTAGCCTTTGAAAGTAGCGAATACAAGTAAGATTGCCTTTTCAACAGAAATGTTGTAACAAAATTACCCCAGTCCCATCCTTTCCTGCAGCATCCCTGACCTCTGTAGCGGTGTTGCTCGACTTCTCATCGGCAGTTTCTCCACAGTTGTCTTCATTGAGTCCATCCGCGAATTCTCTGGCCTTTAAAACATCTGGTCAAGAAAAGTAGCAACCTAGCATTCCGAATCGCTCTAAAGAAGACCAGAACCTACCATGCAGAAGTTTTGGCTGCATGAGCATTACGCAGTGGCTTGCAAAGGCCATTGCATAAATCTTCTTGGACAAATCTTTTACCTATTACCCGACCCCGAAAGAGAAAGGGCCTCTGGGTCTGAGTTGGTAGCGGTTTGGGCTCCGATCCCTTAACCATACGTGGGTAAAGTGCTCCTTGTGACACTACAACACCCCACTTGCTAAGGGATGCTCTATAGGCAGCTACTGCAGAGCGTCCCCAACCCTCGCCCTGCAACCTACGAGGTCTCGTCTTTTGTCTGAATATTATTATTTTCGAGCTCGTCATAAGGTTGTTTTAAGTCGCTCTAAATAAAATTAACTATCCAGAGTTTGCCGAAGAGATTTTAGAACTTTTCAATGAACTGACTTTAGCGCTGGCCAATCTTGCTATGTCAATAATTCCCATCCTGGCTTCGTTCAACTTTTCCTTAACTGCATCCTGATTCTCTTTGTTGGTGACTGTTTCTTTGATCTGGAAAGGCTTCAAGAATCTCAAAGTAGAATGTTCTAGGGGAAGGGGAAATAACTGGAGCCGGCTTACCTTTGCTCCAGTCGTTTTTGCAGTGTCCTTGACTTTTTCACCGGCACTACACAACTTTTCCTTTGCCGTATCTATACACTCTTCATCACTGAGCTTATCCGCAATCTGATTAGCCTTCAAAGTCAGGACTTAGGCACTATTATGACTCCTAAGATCTCTAAGGTGATCTGACTTTAGCGCTGGCCTTTCTAGCTGTATCTCTGGCTCCTTTCCTGGCTACGTTCAACTTCTCCTTAGCCGCTTCCCGCTTCTCTTTGCTAGGGCATTTTTCTTTCATCTGAAAAACTCTCACGATTCACAGACGGAAAACTTCTAAGACAAACTTTTTGGAGCATGGCTTACCTTAGCTCCTGTCGTTCTGGCTTTATCCCTAACTTTTTTACAGGTATTACACACCTTTTCTTTCGTATTTTCAACACACTCTTCGTCACTGAGATTATCCGCAAGTTCATCAGCCTTCAGATGCATTATTTAACACTAATCAGGCATTATTTTGACTTGGTTTCCCCAGATGACCTGACCTTATCGCTGGCTTTTTTTACAGCTTGACTGATCCCCACCTTGGCTTCGTTCCATTTTTCCTTGGCAACTTTCTTGTTCTCTTCGCTGGCTACCTTTTCTTTGAATTCCCCAGCCTTCAAAGCATTACGACAAAAGAATCTTCTGGCTCAAAAAATGTGCTTATCTTGATACATACCATCTCCATCAAAGTGTTGAAGCAGCCTGGACAATTGTTCGAATTTTTCTCATCGTCTTCCATGAGTTTGACAGCTGATTTTTGAGCTCACCAACCTACAAATTTCCCATCTCAGAATTATGGTCATGTCCTTCCATCTTCGAAAGGTATAGTTCACGATAATTTTAGGGTCTCAAACTGACCAATATGTGGAAGTGATAATGATTCTGGGAATGGTGCAAAAAGGCGAAGAAAGCGCAAAAATCGGCTTATTTAGAGCAAGAAACGACTTGAAAAAGTAGAAAAATAAGGTATTGGATAAGAATGTGAGGACAAAGTTGCATAGGAAGGATATTTGGTCGAGCTATCTAAATGAGTGCTCCATTGCTTACAGATGGCCGGAGTGAGCTGCCTGATGTGCAAAGTGTGTTTCCGTGAAAACTTCGCTCTTGGGTGTGTACGTCGGCTGATCGGTTTTAGTGCCCTTATTAAGCCCTGCCTATGCGGTTTCTCGACCCGACAGCGTCCTTTGGACTATATTCGAAGGTCACAGCTTTATACTAGGGAGTATCTCACAAGCCATTTTCATCGTGAACTGTGACTTTTGGCATAATATAATCTTTCCCATACACATTACAAGGCCTTTTCAAATTCGAAAAACTTTGTCAGGCACCTGATCCTTCCGTGAGCGATTGAAATGATTCCGGGTAGAAGTGCTTTCTCGGCCCAAACGCTGAAAACACTTTCTAAGACGATTCTCTTTATTTGCACGGCCAAAATAGCTTGTTGAATGGAACGCTTTCGCATGACAGTCTCTGCCTTCAAATCGTAATCAAAAACCGATGAGCTGGGAGGTTTTGCTTCGTGGGACACTAAAGTGTGAGGCAGAATAACGGAAACTTTGCGCGGCACATAAACATCAACACCGAGGAGCCCTTCTACTCACTACTATTCATTTCGCTTTCCCAAACGCAGCATACGTATTCACTGATGTCACAAGAGCCTAACGAGAAGGGCAGTGGGTCGCATATTTTGCATGAAAGCTTTTCACAGCTCTTTCGAAAAGCCGAAAGAGGGAAGCGCAAGATCAGCGAAAGTTCCAGTTCGAGAAAGCTCCACAACCGTTTTAAGCCGAAACTATACGACTTCACTTGCTTAGGTTCCGAGGAGTGAAACGTGAAGATCACTCTAAAGGGAATCCTTCCATACTGTCTAGTAGGCCACTCCACTGTACCAATCTGATAAAGCTAGCTCACCTTAATCTCAGTCGACGAGGTACAGAATGAACCACCCTTCCAGTGGAAATGAAAGTGGAGGGATGAGTACTATGGCATTTCTCGATTCTCGATGATAGATCAGATTTACTTATATCTAAACAAAGAAGTCGCCATACCGTTCATACACTTTTATTTTCTGTATGAAACGACTACTGGTTTTTGCGTCAAAATGTCACTGATATATCTGTTGCAGTTCCGGTAATCATTGGTTCCCTCAAGCTCCGAACGAGGTATGTACAAGCAATTTTTTGGTCCTTGGCGGAGTACCCCTGATCAGCATACGAACGAGACGGCCTAGCCGGGAAAAATCTCCTGCGTATTCAGGAAAAGAAACAGAAACATGACGGTATATAAAAAGGTATACACTTTTACTTTACAAAATCTTTTCCTATTTTTGAGCGAACAGCTTGCAACGCAACTGGGACCCCATTCAGGATGTTGTCTAGTCCTTCAGAAACCACTTGAGATTCTTCAAAGGGCTACCACAGTTGTAGTATAAGGACAACTGTACTGTGCCTTATGACCTATATGTACAAGAAATAAATAGCTGTATTCCACAACTACGGCATTTACTAAACAGTGCGATCTTCAGGACCGTACTTCAGCCGTCCTTCTCAGAATTATTAAGTGTAAAGCATTTAGACTTCAATCAATCCCGCCCGATGAATGTCATGAAAGCTGTTCAGACCAAGTCTGCCAGTTGCTGTGGACAGTATCAGTTGTATTCATTTCAAACTGCCCTCTATGATAGATATAATGAATGCGAAACTTGAGGGAAGATGATCAGCTCTTGAGGGCCTTTTCCAGTTCTTTCTAATATTGAAACAATGTGGGTGATACATTTTGTGGATAGGTAGAACTCATCTTAACACTTTAGAAACTATGCCTGTACAGCAACTTAGTTTGAAAACCAGATGTTCGATTTGCTTGGCAAATGTTCTGAATGCAATCGGTTGGCCTCTCCCCACCACGATTCCCTTTTTTCACATACGCCTTTTCTCCTACACTTCACCTGCCTGTTAGTATAGGCTATACATGTTGATGTATTTATAATATTTGAACGAATCTTGTTCGAAAAATCGACAACTGGTTACTGTTTATTATTGGCAATTGCCAAAAGAAGTTGGATTTGTGAACGTTGCAATAACCAGATAAAAAGTTGCACTGCTTCTGATGTTATCTGTTCTTCTGTTCCACTTCAACTTTGCTTGAACCCTGGTTCCTCCGTCTCAAACTAGGCCTTGTTACCGACTTTTTCGACGGCGTGCGTGATGGCTTTCCCGGTATCGTCCAACGCCTTCTTGGTAGTGTTTGCAATTTCATGAGCCTTACGATTAACCTCATTTGAATGGCGTCTTCTGCTCTGGAAAAGTTACATATAGAACGATAATGTTGGCTAAAAAGAATCTTTTGGGAAACTTACACGTCGCCCCATCTTCTTTAGTTTGTTAAAGGTGTGTTTTATCTATAAAGAAAGGAAATCAGCCATATACGGTACCCTGATCAGAGCTTATTGACTCACTTTACTGCCGACTTTGTTTGTTGTTTTTTTGAGAGCTTTCCCTGCCTCGTTCATCTTTTTCTTGGCAGCCTGCCCAAGCTTTTTTGCTTTGCCGCTAGCATCGTTTGTAGGCATTTAACTATCTGAAATAAGTTGACATCTCTTCAAATCTTATCTGTTGGCAAGGAGTTGCCTCTGAAAAACTTGCCTGTCACTCAAATTTTCGTAGGAAGTCTGCGAGAAGAATCTCTGTCTGCTGAAAAAGTAAGAGTAGACAGCCGGAACGGTGAACATGAACATTGAAAAAGCACGATGAAAGAAAGAACAAATGGTGACAAGAAGGAAGTACCCTGTAATAGATGAGTTACGACTGGGCGAAGAAATAAGATGCATTTTATGGCTTCCAGGGCGTGCCCACCCCTGTTACACCGTTTTCATCCTGTCATTTTGACAATAGAATTGCCGTCGTCAACCATCGATATTGGTCTCACTCTGCCGCATTCATCGGCAACTTTTCGCTTAGGTGACACATGATGGTGTAGGTTCGCTGATGGGAAATTCTTTCAGTGGGTGAAGTCTCTCAGTCAGGATTCAAATTCAAAGACCCTTTCTCGAAAACGGACCTAATCAAAAGCACATCAAGAAATCGAAGCCTCTACTTCTTTCACAATTAATTTCTGCCTGGGTTTTTTCAATGTTGCTTTGAACCAGGTCCGTCAATGTGTATATAATTTTTGCTTTGAATTCGATGAGAAAAAAAACAAAAAATGATGAATCAGTCTTTGAAGTCTGGAGTCCGGAGTTGAGAGAGTGAAGTTGACGCTCGGGAGATGAAGTGAAAAAAGGATCGATCTCATAGGCAAATGTCAGGCGACGCTGTTGAAAACAGGTTTTCGAAAAAAGGGCGTTCTTCATTTATATTTATGGATCAATACAGAAAATATTTTCATTCAAATATTAGGGTGAATTGCAAAGAACTTGATTGTAAATAGTTGTGACAAGCCCTGCACTCGACTCTTTGCAAAACTTGCAGACGACTGTATATTGGAGCGTGGAAACTTCGGAGCGATCTCCTTTTTTGTTTTTTTTCTGCTTGTCTATAGGAAATGGTAGGCACTGATTCCCATTCTGCTTTATTGAGAAACATTAGAAAAATGAGGATTCCATCAGACAATGTAAAATTAACGAGCTCATGTTTACTTCATAGTCTTAAATTAACATCCTGAACTGTTTATAAAGGTGTATACAGCAATTTCAATGGCCAAACAGGGTCGATAAGTTTGAAGCTCGAACCACTGGGCCAGCCCCAAACATTTTCGAAATACTTCCTTCAAAAGGATCCATTATTCCCCAATCCATTTCTGGAAAACGTGAGATTTCAATCCATATGTAGTTCCGAATGAAAGCCCATTGTAGAAAACACTGAACAACGCTACTGGTTAATATCTATCGTAACTTTACAGAACTAGCTTCTTCACGACCTTATCAGGATGAAGACTGGGTCATAAGGTTTCAGGTACAGGCTTAACATGAACTTTATTTATGATAAATATGAACAAGTCTTCGAATAAATCCAACAGGCAGCTGAGAAGGGAAAGGTAGTGGTTCATTGTAGAACCGGTTTATGGAGACTGTCTCTGCCTCCGATTGATCATGTGCATTGAGCTGTTTTTGCTATCTGTTTGTTCTGTAAGTTTGAGTAACATCGAGCAGCAACAAGTGACTCCAAAAAATGGTGAACTTTTATGGACAGTTACATTTTTATGAACCGGTTCCATGACATGTCTGTTCCTTGTCACCCGTGTGGGCTATAACCCCTAAGAATGAAATTCGCAATTTGCTATCCCGCTTACATCATTACCATACATAAACATCAGGTGGTGGACCAAGACTGATACGAATTTTTATGTTTTCGTGAAATCGTTTCCAGTAGTCACTTCAGAAGTCTCCGTGGTGTACGTTTCTGGTCCCACGAACACGGCAGCTGTTCCGACGAGAAGAATCCAAGTGGAACTACTACTTGGAGCATGAGTGGTATTTGAGGTGGTTGCTGTGGAAAGTTTTAATTCAAAAGAAGAGTGTTCCTGGAAAATTACTCATTTGGTCCATCGCTTGAACAGACAAACGCAAAGAAGTGATTGTGGTTCGAACAGACAACCTTTTGGTTTAGAGAGCTTCCGGTGGAATTAGCTTGATCGGCTGAGAAGTCTTTGGGCTCAAGATGTGATGCCTGTGGACGAGGCTCAGGCTGAATCTAAATCAATGGCTTTTTCAAAGAGCTGAGAGTCCAAGTCCGTTAAACCACCTCGCTCTTCAGGCTTACCGTTTTCGTTATCTCAGATGGGAGAACACTAGAGCTGGAGGAAAAGTTAATAGAAGGGTCTGTTCGAGATGGAGAAGTAGACTGGTGCAGCTGAAATTGATGCCATTGAATTTATTTATATGAAAATGCTAGCGTGGGATAGTAAAATGTAGGGCTTTACCTTCCCTTCAAATTCAACCGATTGGACATTGTCTGTAGTAGTGCCACTGAATTCTGGAGATGTCTTAGTGATGTCAGTGAAGTACCAGCGATTCTGATATTTCTACTATTAAAACAGCCAGCAGAGTTTTCAAAATCAGGTCTGCAAAGCACCTCGAACTCACTATCTTTGCTATTTCGGAAGGGGGATCAGTAAAGATGGAGGACGAGTCAGTAGGAGCGGCTGTTTGGGTAGGAGAAGTAGGTTGATGCAGCTGAAAGTTTTGCGACTAAGTTCAAGTCTATGAAGATGCTAATATGGAGAAATGAAAAATAGGACTGTACCTCCTTCTGTTCAAATTCAATTGTTTGGGCTCCTACAGTAGTGCCACTGGATTCTAGTGTTGTCGTGGGATTGACAGTGAAGTACCGGGTCAGTGCAGTCGCGACTGTTGATGAAAGACGAGTGTACCACTGGTTCTGAAA
>UZAF01020875.1:5459-15718 GCA_900617895.1 Haemonchus placei | reverse complement strand
ATTTTGTTTCAAATTCATGGTATTTCTTTTCAGCAGAACGTGCTAATCACTGAATTACCTACTGTCGCTTTCTTTTCGGCTCTCAAAGATAGACCCAACACACATAGTGAAAGTAGTTAATTTTTAAATTTTTTTTTTAAATCTCAAATCGAAGCCGATCATTTTTGTTTAGGTTGTCTTTTATGCTCAATCTTGATCAAGTTTATTGTATTCATGCTGTTACTACTACTTGCGGAGAGCAAATTTTGGCGACGTTTGTAAGTTTATACAACACCTATGTGTGTGAACTCTCAAAATTGCCAAAAGAATTAATAAAATAGGTGAAATAGTGGGGAAAATGAACTCTTTGAACTTTTGGGGTGTTGATGAAACCCTTCTGAGGGATGCACCCGCGCATTCAACTCTCATTCAAAATCCTATTGACAGTTTGAATGCGTTTCGACCTAGACAATGACCAGCGCTGACCAGTTCATGTGAAGTCAGGGCTTTTATCATCCCATACGGATATCAAGCCGGAATTCGAACCCGTGACCATGCGTGCGTGATAGTGCGCCACTTGCCTCAACTCCACCTCCGCCCGAAGAGCAAAAATTATGCTTTTGTTATTATTTAGGTATAAACCTCATAATTCACTACAGTCAATGAAATATTTTGATTCTACGGAATGGGAACGCGAATATGGATCTGATGATGAAGTTTATTTTCCACTTGCTCTCTGGTTATTTTCTCACCAATATTCAAGAAAACAAATGAAACATTTCAGAACAGTGCCGAAAAGCCGTTTACGGTTCGAGGTGTTCCATTTCATATACGTTCGGGTGAAATTATAGGATTTCTTGGGAAAAGGAACGATACCATACCGACAGTTTTGGATATCGTTCGCAGACAGTCTACAATTTCCTGCCCTTGTTTCACAAGCTATACGGTTAGTCAAGATTTTTCATTTTTCTTTCTGCTTTTTCTAAATTTTTTCGAACGTTTTAAAGTCGCCAGGAAAGTAAGTGTGCAATTTTATAAAAATGAGAGGGGAAAATTAGCAAAAATGAATTTTATCGACCTCCGTTACTTGTCAAAACTGTTCAGACTGTTTGGACGAGAGTTGTAGTGGTTTTTTTCTTAGGTTACTTTGAAACTGTAGTGTATGCGATTTTTTTTGCAGAAAGTGGGTTTTTGCCCTCGTCAAGAATTCCTATATCCTTTACTCAGTCCCTACCGGAATCTCAAAGTAATCGCTGGAATTGCAGGCAAGTGACTCTCTTCTTTTTGTTCGAGCTTTTCTGTAGCTTTTTATTCGACAATTACTTGTTTACAGGCAGGCCTACAATCAAAAACTGCAAAATCGTAGAGGCCTCAACTGGGAATGAACCTTCTCTCCTCAGAAAACGAACACAGGCATCACTCAGGCACGTCCAGCGCAGTGAGGACAAACGGATGGAAATTGGCCAGACTTTCTGTATTGTATCATCCCGAGGCTTTCGTTCCCATCTCTGGGCACCTCCTTAACATCCCACTTCGGAGAGATCGAAAGATTACCTAGTGATTGATGACTACCGCCTGTTGCACGTGCCTCACTGATCATCATTTCTTTTCTTTTCTTCTGTAGAGTGTTCTCGCACGTGAGGGACTGAAGCTTCTATCAGGAAAAATACTTCTCTTTTCATCTATCCATTACATCCTTTATCGTGCTCTGGATTCTGGTAAATTCTTTTTTCTCACCCCTTCCCCTCTCCACCCTCCCTGCTTCTCCCCCATTTCCACCTACCATTCTTTAGAGACCGTTCAAGTCCATGATCGTTTATCCCAAACTTTGAATCCAATCCCTACTTATGCAAAAATCCCACGGCTTTTCAAATGCTTACTTATTGCACAGTCTATCAGCTTACAGTAGCTGTCTGCCACCTACGTCGACAGTGAATATTCCTAATATTACTCATTGAACTTCACCTAAATTCCACTTGGATCGTAACCAAGAACGTAACTGTGCACAATAATGTCGTTACCGTAAACTATTGAAATTCGTTTCCAGTGCCATGAACAGAAGACGAGTCAGTGTTGTAGCTGCAATGTTGTCCAAAACACCAGTGTTGGCATTTGAAATGCCAACAAAAGGAGTAGATGTCAGGGTAAGAAATCGGGTGTGAGGCTGGTCCCCCTTTGGAGCCATAAGTCTCCTTTATAGACTCGTCGTTTCACCTGGAGCGCAATGCGAGCAGCACAACGTGCAGGCCGGTCAATTCTATTCGCTACCGACTCCGCCGAAGAATGTGAAGTGTTGTGCGATCGTGTCGGAATCGTCTACAAAGGGAGTCTGCTAACTCTTGCCACTGTGGCACAATTGAAGAAAAGGTACTGCTTACTGCACATTTACTGGAAATTTAGGTTCTAGGAGAGCTCCATTGAACAAAACTCGAAAACCACCTGCGAATTGTTAGTTCCTTGAGTCAATGGCAATTATAGAGAAAGAGAAAAGGCATCTGTGAAGAGCAAGGCTTTCATGGAGTTAAAAAAGTTCAAATTGTTCAATTGTGAGGTCACTCCATGAAACCGTGCCCCTTATACGTACAGCGGCTCAGGGTAGGACACCTAGGCACCTGCTAGACTTCGAAGTTCGTGTAGTTCGGGCACCTAACCCAGATAATAAATCTTGAACCGGGATTCCGACAATGATAGAACGCACCTCCCTTCTTGCCGTTTTCCTTGAGTTGGAGCAAGGGTCTTCTGCTTGTGATTGTTCCGATTCTTGGATAATTGTTTTGCTACCACTCATCAAGAATCACTTCAAGCTTGTTTACGCTCTTTCACAAAAAGATTCGGCTAGGAAATACTTCCAATTTTGTAGAGATCATTATTGATCAATGTTACTGATTAGTGCAGTGATAATGCCCATGTATTCAGGTATGGGAACTTTGTTGTCATAGAATTGTGCCCAGCTACTCCCGAAGACAAAGAGAAGGTATTATCATATTGCTACAGCAAAGGAGGTCTGTCTTGGCAGTTGGCCTTACTGCTTCGGGTTTAGATTGTCGACACGATACGAACGACTTTTCCGTATGCATCTTCCCTACCGAATACATCTTCAATTTCTCAGATGCTTCGATGGAAAGTAAGTAAGCAAACAAGTAGTTCTGTTACTGTCAAATGATTCCATACCCGCTTTTCAGATACCGTTTCCTCAAGGCGAAAATACACCACAGTACCTGAACGCTCTGAAAAATCTTGTACAAATGCTTCCAATTCGGGAAAGTTGTATCATGCGGGCACCGTTGGGCGTAGTTGTACAGAATGCCACAGACGTTTTATCTGAAAAAGAACCACCAAGATGAGACAGGGAGAAGACCATGGGAATAGAACATTTTAACAACGAAATACAATTCGTTTAAAAATAAAATTTTATTTCAAATGATTGACTGTTATTACATGTGATGTTGTAATGATTACTACGTATGTTTCAACATAAAAAAATCCACCTGACACATTTGATATACACAAGCGTCGCCCTTATGCCTTACCACGAGCACTTCCAGAAGGCCAAAACGACAGGAAAGAAGTATCACGGTTATAATTCGAACATTGACTTAGTTGGTCCCAGCATTCCTCGAGAGTTGACGTCTCATTGAAGAATGGGTAGAACAGTATGGGAGGGTGTTTGAGTATAAACCACGAAGTACTGCTGAGCAACGGGCTAAGGAGTGTAGCAAGAGTGAGGATTGCGGCGGTGTACCCACGTATTCTCCATGATGGCTGAACCTCTAGAGCCCTTCATCGATCACTCCACTTACACCAGACCTTTTCCTGTGATCGTCACCATTGTGCAGGCTGAATTCAGCAGGTGGCCATGCAAATACCGAAGGACCCCAGAATCCGATTCCAAGTAAGCTGCTAGGAAATTCATAAGTTATTCAAGAAAAACCTTTTTCAAAAGGTCTACGAACTACTTTCAATCCCTTCAGAGCATGCTTGACCTCCAGTACTCCCTGCAATTCATTCAACGCAAAGAGTTGACTACATCAAGCCAAAACTGTCCAGAATTGCCTTTCACTGTCGTTATGGGTCAAGAAAATTCCTACATGGGCGCTTGTGAATGCTGCAGCCTATGCAATGGTGGTGAAACTCGTCCAGGGACACACGGTACAATCTTTGAGTCTCTATATCACCCTATCTAGAAAGTTCCCCGACCTTACAGCGCCACGTACGGTATACAAAGGGCTTAAAGATTTTCCTAGCGGGATAGTTCATAAGCCCATGTTTACCGTGAAATTTGCCTTTAAAGGCAAACTAGAATCTTTGCCCTGACTTAGAGGTAATTGGAATTTTTTTGTAAGTGGCCAGTCGAGGGGTACGTTTCAGTTCCTCGTGTTCAGCGAGTTCAACTAGCTGTTTTCATGTTTACCATATAATGGCAGGGGTTGTGATTGATAGCTATCATAACATCTTAACGGTTATCATAACAAAGATAGGCAGAAAAAACTCGTTTTCAGAGGGGTTGACCCATCCATGGTATCCATTTAGTTCTTCGTAACAGGGGCCGCTCCCGAACAAATTCATATGTACCTTGCAGTTCGGGAACCTCTCGGATCTTCCTATGATTTGATGATTTCTGTTTTGTAAACTATTCATTTGCTTTACATTACTGAAAAGAAAGCAAAATAATATTTAGAAAAATTCTGTTGCAGATGTTACCCTTACTATTACTTCTTCCTTTATTGGCGATGGCCAAGGATCAAGTAGAATCCAGACATTCAGTGGTACATCTCATGGAGAACTTCAATATCAGCAGTATGCTGGAAGGATTACCGAAGGTTCGGCTATTACATTTTCAATAGGATAACCAGAATTTACTGAAATCAATCACCTACCATGCCTTTCGACCCAAGGGGCGGCAAACCTGTACATTCGTTGAATCTGTGGCAAAAAAAAAATCTTTCTACGTCATGAAATTTTCTAACTCATCCCACCGATCTTCCTTTTCAAATAGGCGTAAAACCTCAGACCATTGGCAAGTGGATATCGACGACATTCTATCGATAGATTACAGCCTTAATAGCCAATTTCGTTCATTACAAAAGCATTTTAAAAGCACAATTCACGATCATTTTGAGGTACCTTCTAAAGTCGAAAAGCGGAAGTATTTGTTGTGAGCGCATCGGTGGTGAAGGAAACTAGAAAATCCGCCGATTTAATGAAAACTATGGCTCTTCAAAAGTAATGAAAATGTCGGTTGAACGTGCTTACCATGGTGAAAATGACATGGGGAATATTCGGACGAGATTTGTTGCACTGCGTAAGAGAGCTGACTATATCAAGCCAGAACTGTGCAGTATTGCCTTTCACTGTCGCTATAGGTTATGAAAAGTTGTTTGAACTTCCTACATGAATTCCCTTGTGATCGGTGCAGCCTCTACAAACCTGTTAAAGTCGTCCGAGGATACACAAGGTGCAATCTTTGAGCCTTTAACTCCTTAGAATGTTTGCCGATATCAGATTGCCACTCATGGTATACGAGGAGACCACAGACCTATCCTAGCAGGATACAGTACCGTTCAAAAAGAAATCACCTCGAACCTTTTTTGCCATAACTCATCTCGAACTCAATGTTTTTGACTGATTTTTTGACATGTTGTCAACAGTGATGATATTCAATGTCTCCATCCTAGAATTCACAAAACTCCTTTTTATTTCATTTAAGAGGCCACTTTTCAAATTTTTTTCTAAACAGGACAAAATTACGCGCCCATTGAAGTCGAGCTCGTCTAATTTTCAGAGATCCTGATACTTTTTGACAAGTCTTCCCCCATATATTTCAGCAACCCACAGGCGTCTGTTGATGGTACCTCTAGATGGTAGCGACGACGCCGTCGTCGATATTCCGGCCATTATATCGGAAGATGCTCGTCTGGAATCTTGAGTCGACGCACAAATGAGCTTCCTATCGTCCTCAAAAGCGCCAATCCGTAGCCTTCCCGAGCTGGCTCGCTTGATTGGGTCTACCAGAGACTCAATACCTCTGATAGCCTTTGTAATCGTAGAAAGTTGGTACAGCAAACAGCCTTGAATGTTGAGCGTGGGCCAACTCCTGCTTACTGCCTGTGGCAATGGTGGAGAGAGGCTCCACGGTTAGAAGGCGAAAGCCAGAGTTTCGCCTCTCCGCTTAGAGCGATCAGCTAACAGAACAAAAGAATCACCGACATTTCTAGACTCGAAAAACACAATGAAATCTACCCAAAGAACGTGCCCCTTTCGCAAGTTTTTTGAAAAAAAAAATCCAGCTCCTTGGCCGGAAGTGAGCTACCACCTATTCTGCATCGCAGGAGAGTCGGTAATGTTCGATAAGTGTGCTGTCAAAAAATCAGGTAAAAAGATTAAGNTTGAGGTGAGTTATGGCAGAAAAGGTTTAAGGTGATTTCTTTTTGAACGGTACTGTACCTCATGAGCTATTTTTATCGTGGACTGTGCCATTGAGCCTAACCTTGCGAGTTTCCAGGAAGGCCTTCTGCATAATGGTAAAAGAGCGGTTGAAAGTAGCTATCACATTGTCAAAAAAGTTCCATCTTCGGCTTGTTGTACCTACGAGGAATTCAATATAGGGCGAGACAAGTGGGCAGTTAGAAGCTTCTGTGCCTGATTGATGGAGCGACAGAATTTGAAATTTGGCCGTCTTTGTTTGATTAACAGAGACCGAGAGAAAACATTACAGTCAAACCTGATTTGGTTGGTCTTATCAAAGTGACCTTTATGAGATGGTCTACATGAATGAGCAGATTAGAACCGTGCTTAGGGCATTAGCGACCATTTCGAAATAGTAGTTGTAACAAGTAAACTACGTTTCATTTGGGTAACTCTTACTACATATATTTATGCTCCGTTATGTTTTTGAAAATTGAAACTTCTTTAATTCCCATCTCAGGTATGTAAAATCTAGTACTTTTAGCAGTAAAAGCATCAAGGTTGTAGAGCTCCATGCCCCAAATACAATTACAAGCATTTAAGCGAAAATGTAACGTCGGTTAAGGGTTAAAATTTAAGAGTTAAAAAACTCATGTTAACACAATACATTGTATTTTTAAATTCTTTTAAATTGTAATTTGATGCCTCATTGCATCTTTCACCGTTTGACTTTTCTAATTTCTTAACCTAAAATACATACAGGAATGTTGTAAGAATGGGAAGACATACAAGGAAGGAGAAGAATTTACGATTGGACATTTACGTTACAAATGTCAAAAGTATGGCGTATACTCGATAGAAGGCAAGTTTCAAATTCCACTGCAAAAAACACCCTGAATTTATTTATTCCCCATTTTCTGACGTTGATTACCACTTCATGTTTTTTCGCTTGCATTAATTTTGCTAACAAAGATGATTTCGATATTATTCGGCACTTTTCTGTCCATTTTGAAGACAAGGGAACTTCAATTTGCGAAGAAATTTCTAGTACATAGTTGTAGTCAAGCAACATAAAAAATTTAAAGGCGATATCGCCGAAACGTTAGCAAATAAATTTTTATAACAACCTCGTGGGAGTTCCAAGCAAGATCTACATCAATTCACAACAATGCCGAGGTTTATAGAAGCCAGAACGTGGAGATAAAAAATTTAGGTTGTGTAACGGAGGCAAAGAAGAATCTGAAAATTGGTCAAACTACTGTCGAGAACAATGTGAAAGCTCAATGCCTTGGAAAGGGAAATTCAGTTTTCTACAGAGAAACAGTGAGTATCTAGAGAATTAAACCTTTTCCTTTGTTTACACGAGAAAAAACAAATCGTAAGGCCAGCTTTCGAGATATCGTGAAAACATTTGAGCACGAACGGAGCTGAAGTTACAGGCCTTAAGTGAATTCATGCAGGAATCCAAGAGGACGAGTTCAAATCCCCAAGCTGAACAGCCTACCGATGGAAATTGACAAACTGATATAGATCCGATCTTAGATCCAAACCGAGGAACAAGAAATTTTCCATTCAGGGGGTGAACCCGTTTGCATTAGACCCGATTTAGGACATTGAATTGCTTCAATAAGGTCTTGCTTGTTGATCATCGATAGCCTACTTACAATGAAGATGGAGCACTGATTGATGGCTAGCTCAGACCTTGCGCTGGAATCCGATTCTGTTCAGAATCAGGTCCATGTCCGAGTCCTATCCATCAGAAGGAACCTAATTGAGATTGAAACACTTGCAAACGGACAGACGAGGTCGAATTGGTTACAGGCTCGTTCAAAGATCAGAATGGTTTTGTATGGGAGCCGAACCGGGTGGTTTAACCCGAGTAATTCTATTAGACAAAATGTTCTGTAAAAATCCCATAAACGGCCATTCACTCAATTATTGTGTCTGGACACCCTCTTTCTGGTTGAAATTAATGATTGCAAGTTGGCATCTTTTTCCACAACAACAAAGAATACTATTCATTATGCCAACAAATAAGGATTCAGGTTTGCGGAACAATGGGTCAACCTGACTGTGACAAAATCGACCTACCGTCGGGCTACAAAGAAGCAGTTGCTCGGGAGGAATCAAAGCCCAAAGCGAAACCGGTGAGCAGCTGACCAATATTTCAGCTATTTACTTAATATGGTATAATTATGATTCAGATCACCCTACCAGGTCTTCCACCAGGCTGGTCAGTAATTGATGAAACCCATCAGGATATTCCCGGGTCGGGTGGCCATTCGGTTGTGTCAAGGACTCTTATGTTTCAGCCAATAATCGGAGGCAGTTCAAGGTACGAGAAGTACTGCCTTTAGGCTTAGGAAACCTTCTTACTAGTAATGATCGATTCACAGGGCACGACGACAAACCGGTCATGGTGTTGGCTCAGTTGTTGGTATAGAAGATGTCGGAACTGACAAACCTCCCATGCCATTAAGTATGCAACTTAATGGTGGCAAGGTAATTCTCCTCAGTTCGGAAATGATCGGGAAAGTTGGGCTGTACGTCTGGGAGCCTTAATGGGGTTTAAAAAATTGTTTGTTCAGGCAACAAGTGGAAAACACGAGGCAACACAAAGTGGAAAACAAAGTGGAAAGCATCACAATGCAACAACCGTCCAACATGTGTCACGGACATTGAATATTGAGAATAAAGGGTTAGCAGATTCCCATTTTTGTTAAAAATTTAAAAATCACCTAAAAATAAAATCAATAAGGTATTATTAACAATTGTTCAGTACTGAACGCATAGTTGGAGTGGGAACTGGTAGCCGTGATCTTAACAGCAGAACTCCGACAATCTCGAATACCAAGGGACTCAAGGTAATTATTATTCGTTTTCCAACAAAAACTTCAAGCATTTATCTTCACACCTTATCTGAGTGTTGTACGGTAGTGAAAGCGACAACGCTGAAGTATAAACCAGCTCTCACGCCCTCAATCGCAATTTCGAGGTCATAAGAACCAGAGTATTGTTCATAACCTACGGTCTAGTTGATCGATTGGAGATCAATCGACGTTGCGGTAATGATCTCTATTTACCATGGAGTATCACTTTTTACCAATAGCCATGTAATGCTGGTTATTAATTAGTTGACTAAAGAAAAACTGCTGTGATCCCTTGCTCTTGCAGACTATTGAGCTCAGTGAGTCTACGGTTCTATCGGACACTTACCCTTACAAAACTGCTGTGATCCCTTGCTCTTGCAGACTATTGAGCTCAGTGAGTCTACGGTTCTATCGGACACTTACCCTTACCATAAAAGCCTCTCCAAGAATTTGTCCTCTTCATACTGTAAGTAAGCATGAAGTACGATTTTCAGCCTGAAACTGTGGTAGGATCTCGTTCCCATGTTAATTGGAGCGGACGAAAAGTCGTGGTTAATGGGAAAACCGTTGGAGTTGGAGAAGGAACTTTCACATTCGGCAATTCACCAACTGGAGCTGCAGCGAAAAAAGGACACTGATTGTTGTAGATCGATCAAATTCATGTATAATAATAAAAGTTCCTGATTCTGCTCTGTGTAGAACAGCTACAGCTTCCCTTTCCGTACACGTCTCCAATATAAGAATAACATAACGATTCTACGAAAAAAAAACTTTTAACCGCCAGCGAAAGCCGTACTAGCAGGTTACCATTGGAAATCCTTTCTACTCAGGACGTACAAGAATTCTTCAAAGATCCTTCTGTTATTATCAGGTCATCTAAATAGTGGCTAAGAGAAGCATAATATGAGCTTCGTAATATTGTAATACAGTATTTAATATGGGTTAAAGAAGCCTATCGGGCGGAGGTGGTATAGCGGCAAGTGGAACAGTATCACACAAGCATGG
>UZAF01020874.1:0-10338 GCA_900617895.1 Haemonchus placei | reverse complement strand
TGGTAGAGTGTACTGGAATCCTCCGTGAATATAGTGATAATCACTCTCCAAAGCAAGTGGTTGATCGCTTTCCGATCCACAGAATCGTCTCGAAAAGCCAATTTTCTGATAGGCTCGCTCGCAGTGCTTGGGCAACCGAACTCTGAAGCATAGAACAACCTGGTATGAGCTGTTTCGCCGTACAACACTCATCCCACTTCTATTCTGAGTCGTAGAAGCTTTTGACTGGATCCTGTAGAAGTCTGTGGATAATGCAGTGAAGGAAACGGTCAATGTAAGAACCAGTGTTTTCTACTTGAACGAGTTGGCTCATCTCCGAAAGGTGAAGCTGACCTGGCTGAGGTTCGATCGAAGAAACGGACATTCTTGGAGAGGATTCCTGGGGAGGGTGCGCGGTAGTGGCATTAAATGGTGGTACTCCACCTTAACCTCCCTCTAGAGGGACAGGAAAAAAAGCTTGAAAGCTTTGCACTGGGTGTGAAAGCGGTGTCCTTCATCATCATCTAATGCAGGTCCCCTTTCTTCAGCTCAATCCCCCACTTTGGCCATTTTTTTGAGATGGGGAGATTAATACAAAATAATTTGCAAAAAAAATTATGCAATGCAGGAACAAAATTATTGGAAACATTCCGAAAATATTGCGGTAGCGATTCCCCTGGTTCTTAGTGCCTGGTTTTCAATCGTTGACCTGGAAAATCTAAAGGCGCCCGAATCTCCAACGGATCTTCTGCCTTCTTTAGTCCTAGCCGAATGAACGAGGCAGGGGAGTAAGAAGCCTCTCTAGACACCCCTGAAAGAAATTGCCCAATAACGATTCCAGGATCGAGTATGTTCTCGGGTGGGAGAAGGTCAAGCGTTCGAGCAAGATAACCAAGAACAAAGGAAAAGTGGCTAGGGCAAATGGGCACTGAAAGAACATTGGCAAATCCAGGGGATGTGGAGAACTTGTGGGCCATAGCACAAGTGAAATAGGTAGTCAAGAGCAAAGATCTGTGGCTGTCGGTGAAGGCGGTCCTAAAAATAGCGTTGGCAATTTGTGTACGAAAACCACGTATGCGTAATTGTATTGAACGGCTGATGTGAAAACGATGAATGGAGACGATGAAATCTGCGTATCGCCCTTCAAGTATCTATCAGTAGGTTAGCAACGGTCACAGATTGGGTGAGAGCGGTGAGTGGTACGAGTGGTACGACCAACTGAGTTCAAGCGAAAATGGAAGGGCCCATAGGGCTGACTGGTGTTTTTTCCTGTTTCTATCATTTTCTAGGAATTCAATTAACTTCTCGGATAGCTTTCGAGACATTTCTTTTCGGTAAGCCTATGGAATTCGGGGATTTCGGAACACTTTTTCGTAATCAATGAGTGAGGATGAGGATTAGATCCAAATGAATCACTTCGATTCGATTTCTTCGATAGATCCATCTGGGGAGATTCATTACGGCTTTCTCGATGCACGCCCCTTTGGCCCATCTAGATTGCTGAAGCCACCCCTCCTCTAACTTCGATATACCGGAAAGAAGTTTCAACAAAAACTGCTTATTAGATCTTTTGCATTTTTTCCAGATTTAGGTAAGCCTTCATATCTGGGTTCAGCTGCTTGCTTTTCTTCCACTTCTTCTTCTTCCTCTTCTCCCTGGCATCAATCCCACGCCGTCGCTAGAGTCTGTTATTTTTGTCAGTCGTCTCCACTTCCTTCCATCTATTGCACCTCCTGCCATTACATCAACCCTCCCATGCCCTTTTTGATTGCTGACTGCGAATTACCATGGGTGGGAATAACATGATGAACTCGATCTTTTTTCATCTTGCTCATTCATTCCATTCCATGGGTCCTGATGTGAAGATCTTCAGCCGTTCTACTGTACTACCAACAATCATAGGTCCATAGAAGACGCTTCTAGCTCTTCTCCTTCGTTGCTTGATACTGATGCTCGGCACAAATTCCTCTAGGAATGAGTGAGCGTCAGCTACTTCTCCTAAATCGTAGACCCCGATTCGGGTTGTCAGTCTTCCATAATTGATGTCATCGGGTCGTCGATACATGCTTCCGATGTTAGGGTTCGTGCACTGGAAGTTCAGATCGTCACCTTAGTCCTTCACCTTTGGAGCAGCCAATTTGTCCCTGGGATTTTGGCAGCCTATCTCTAGCGTTCCTATCCAACGTGCGTTATTAGTGGCTCCTTCAGGTTAGGGGGAAAGACCCATTCATATTACTGTTTTCGGGGTATGTGCACCCACGAGTAGCTTGCCAGGCTTAACGTGGGGGTTGGGTTGAATGCGGGCAGCTAGCCAGGCTCTTCAGGAGTGGACGAGGGGTTTCAATTGTGGAGGCGGCCCCGAATCGCCTCTCGAATGCAAGCTTTTGGTTAAGCCGACGTGCAGGAACCAACCACACTCGCAGGCTCTTCAACACATGATAAACTCAAACGGTCTTCTGTCATGCATGGATACACCTGCGAAAAGGCAGAAGGTATAAATCGACCCAATACGGCAGAAACAAGGAGAGGGTGGCGTGAACCGGCCTTTCACTTCATTAAGATTGATGATATGCACCGGAATGCAGACGAAGTGGAAAGGAGGGGATGGGGGTTGGGGAATTGAGACAAATTAGAAAAAAAGCGAAAACAAACTATAAGGATAGAGGTGAAGTCTTGGGGCGCTAATCAATCCCATCCAAGGGATCGCCATGCATTCGCATTCCATTGAGAACCGTAGTGGCGTATTGGATGCGTATGTAGCTGATACAATAACTTGCGGTGGCCATCCGGGGTACAAGCCAGTGCTTTTATCCTCCCAGACGAGTCTGGTACCAGCTAACCGATCTCGGAGGGATTGGAGGCATGGTTGGCCTAGTAGTCTAGTAGAACGATCAGTTAGTTAATCATTTTAGCCCTTCAGTGAAATCATTTATCTACATTTTTCATAAAGTACAAAATTATTGATACAGTGAACACTTATAAGCATTGACTGCTGAAGAAGTTTAGTGAAAGACAAACCATCGATCAAATAAAAATGAAAATGACTACAACCAGAAAAACCAACATAAAATTGCTGGGAGAAAATTGGATTCATGCAATTTTCAAGCTCTTTTCTAGGAATCTAGGAATCTATAATAATACGTGATCTAATTAAGGATAATTTATGATACACTATGATCCTAGAAATGAAATAATAATTATACGAATTCGCAGAAAAGAACATAGAAATAGGGATGTAGGGCAACTGAGAAGTCAAAAATCACACTAACACAACTAAAACCAAAAAATTAGTTCTTCCAACGTAAACCAATCACGAGTATAGGATACAAATGCAGTAAATGGGTGAGAAGTGATAACAAGTAATAAGTAGATGTAATCAATGATAATTGATAGAGCTCTATACCAATTAGTAGATAGGGATGAGCATAGCGTCGTGGAAAATGACCTCCTCCCCACGAGCTCAGTGATTTCATCTTCATATTCAACCCAATGCCCATCGAACTTCAAAAATATATCTGCCGAAAAGGGGCGGAAGTTGATGGATGGGTTTTCTTATTGTTCTTGAAAGCTCAATTACAAAAAGTGCAATATTTATATTTAACCATCATTAAAAACAAAAATCCCCATACCCCTCCCGTTAATACGACCCTATGCTCTCTTAATGGCTTTATATGGTGGCATACTCAGCGATACTTGCCTGACCCTAGGATCGTTCTTAGTTTGTTATTCACTGGCAGACTTAACAGTTTGCTTTTGAGTGAGTTCGTAGTAGAAACCTCGTTTTGCCATAAGTTCCGTATGAGTCCCTGAAATGAATACAATTCAGTAATCAAAACTAGCTCGAAATCTAACTCTTCACGTCTTCAAATACTGACGGTGTCTGGTGAAGTTATCGATATAATTGCAAAAATCTATTTTTTTAACAAAATCACCTAACATGTTCTTCATGATAAAACATAATTTATAGTCTTACAAGGTTGGCGATTTGTGGGCAAAACTCCAGTCTCGGACGGGACTTGAACCCATACTTGTCCTTTCCGGGGACCGTGCTCTTATCCCTTACACCACCGAGACCCCGCTTGCCCTCGCCTCCTTAATGGCTTATATAATTTATAGTCTCACATAACCAGAATACGACTTCCTAAATTAATTAGGTTATGACAATTAGAATTTCTTTGCTTTTTTTATTTGTTTCAATTTTCCTCCCCATCTCCACCCCTCTCCTTTCCGTCTCGGTACTGTGCCATATCACTAATCTTAATGAAATCTTAAGTGATATGGCACAGGGCCCAGGCGAGCGGAGGGGAGGGGTGTTGATCCTAATGAAATCAAGGGTCGATTCAAGTCTATAAGGTTATGTATATAGATACCTAACCATTCGGTTGAGAGGAGTAGCGGACCTTCTACCCGAACTCCCACGCTCGCACGGCTGCACGAGGCAGTGGTTACGCGGCAACTACCGTAACCATTCAATGGAAGTTTAGTTTTGCACTGCGCATTCTGACACATTTCTCGGGGACAAGACTCCACAGCCAGTTGGCAGTGGTTATGCACCCCTTACTCACTGATCATATGAAGTAGTAACTGAATCGAACCTTGCTCGATGATCACACCGCCTTTAACGACAGCAATACAATCGGCATTGACGACAGTACTGAGGCGATGGGCAATAACTATACATGTACGACCTTCACGAGCTCGATCCAGTGCTTCTTGTACCACCTAAAATTGCCCGCATATTGATAACTATCTCTCGAACTGGGGCACCATAAAAACAACTAAATAAATAACCAAAGTGATGAGAAATTACTGTAGTTCATAGACCTTCCACAGCATTACCTTTTCACTTTCCGTATCCAAAGCGCTGGTGGCCTCATCCAGTAGCAGTATCTTCGGGCTCCTGATTAGAGCTCGAGCGATAGCGATACGCTGCTTCTGACCACCAGACAGCTGTGTCCCTTTGTCACCTACGCCTGTTTCGTAACCCTTAAAAATATCAGTCCAAATGGTTGAAAATGCCTCTTCTACAGTTCCCTTTCTTACGTCAGGTAGTCCTTTGATGAAGGTGTGAATATTAGCCTTGCGAGCGGCGTTTTCGATTTCGGTTTGTGAAGGACGTACTGCAATGACAAATGTTGCTATGTATATCTGTAGATATTAGTGTCGATTCTAGCAAAAAGTAAGAATAAGCGGGTGGTGGTTAAGGTTATTTTGAATATTCCGGCAGATGCCTTTGTGTCCATGAAGTTTCCATGAAATAGAGGCTGGTTCGGAACAGTTGCTACTCTCGATTTTCTTGGGAAGACAATGAAGAAAAGCAGCTGATAGAAGGCATTTCCCATCATCGAAGTCTAGTGGGCGGAGCAGCCAGCAGTGGGCGGGCTGTCTGCGGCTGAATAAACCCTTCACTCAGAAGTGAAGGAGACAAGAACTACGACAAGCAGCTTTATCGCGCATAGTGGTCGGGACACCACCCATATAGAGCAGGTAGAATGGGAGCCCTTGTTAATGGTGGACGATGAGTCAGGTGGCCCTTGCTCTCTTGTGACTTAACAATCTTCAATGACGAGATTGCAAGCCAGCTCCGCCTTTTTGTGTAAAATACGCCCTCTGACTTGGAAAGCTCTAATCACCTTCCATTCCGTATGCAATATTGTCGGCAATAGAACAGTCGAATAGAATCGGTTCCTGTGAGACGATAGCGATTTGTGATCGTGTGTGATATGGATTCAGCGAACGGAGGTCGTGCGAATCGAGCAGCTGAAAGAGTTAGCTCGAACATGAACTGTGAAACTCGTACGAAACCACGCCTACCACTTGTCCATCCTTGACATCGTAAAATCGCTCAATGAGCGAGACGACTGTGCTTTTGCCACAACCAGATGGGCCAACGAGTGCCAATGTTTCGCCGGGTTTCGCGGTGAATGACAACCCCTGAATTGATTTTTCCGTTGCATTGCCGAACGGGACGGGCTCCTTACTCGCAATCAATACATATGTTTTGTTCAGGCAGCCAGGGTTCAGGTGAGATTTGTGCGCATACCTTCAATACTTCGATTTGAGGCCGCTCCGGATAGCTGAATTTCACATTTTTGAAAGTGATAGCACCGCTTAGTTTCTGAATGATGTAAATCAGTTAGAATTTCAATAAAATCAATAGCAATCAAGAGAAAACCCGAATCAAACCTCTTTTTTGCCGTCGTGGGTGAGGTTATCGATGGAGGATTTCTGCTTGAGCATGTTAAAAATGATGCCGCCAGCGAAAGCTGCTTTCATGTACTCAGGGAAGTAGGCCGAGGCAAACCCAAGAGTTGATGACGAAATTGTGATGGCGTACATTACTCTATTGATCGTATTCATCGATTGGGTATATTGATGGGTTACGGTAATGGTGAACTCACCTCAAAACTCTCGTTGGCATCATAATACTGCTGACAATCAGATAGAGACCCAACCGATATGAGCAGCAGTTCAGTACATACACTATAGAGGTAGCAAATCTGGAAAAGGGGACTCTTCGTTGACTTTCAGGTATACTACCTTACGATTGAGTTACAGTATGTTACAGTACGACTCTTCACTGATCTTCAATACGGTATGTTGCCGTATGATAAATTTACAGTATGTAACAGTATGACTCTTCACTGACTCCCAACTACGGTATGTTACCGTACAATTTAGTTACAGTATGTGACAGTACGACCCTTTGTTGACCTTTGATTACGGTATGTTACCGTACGATCAAGTTACAGTATGTAACAGTACGACTCTTCGTTAACCTTCAGGTACGGTATATTACCGTACGATTAAGCTACAGTATTTTATAGTACAACTCTTCGTTGGCCTTCACCTACGGTATGTTACCGTATGATTGGGTTACAGTATGTCCCAGTACAACTCTTCACAGACCTTCAATTACGGTATATTACCGTACAATTGAGTTGCAGTATTTTTCAGTACTACTCTTCGTTGACCTTCAAGTACGGTATATTTCTGTATGGTTAAGTCACAGCACGTTACAGTACGACTCTTCACAGACCTTCATTTACGGTATGTTACCGTACGATTGGGTTACAGTACGCAACAGTACGACCCTTTGTTGGCCTTTGACTACGGTATGTTACCGTACGATTGGGTTACAGTATGCAGCAGTACGACCCTTTGTTGGCCTTTGACTACGGTATGTTACCGTACGATCAAGTTACAGAATTTGTTAACCTTGTTAACCCTATATTACTGTACGGTTAAGTTACAGTATGTTACAGTACAACTCTTCACTGACGTTCAAACTTGGTATATTACCGTACGATCAAGTTACAGTATGTTACAGGTGCTAGAGTAGTATTAGAAAATAATTGGGGAAATTTAAGTGGGCACTCACGCTTTTGAGGTGATCGGGGAAAAGGGGATGAGGAAAACTCGCCGTTCAGATAACGGGAAGGTCTTTCCGACCAGATAGCAAGACAATCTTTTGTAGTACTGGGATTCAAAGTAAGTAAACAATAGCGAAATTGTAAACAAACCCATAGGCAACTCCTTGGATGAATGATTCGCGTAGTGCGTCGCGATGTGGAGCGTCCAGATAATCGCAAAATTTTTGATGGAATGCTTCCTCCTTAGTAAGGGCTTGGACTGTACGAACATGTTCTATTGCTTCCATAGCTACCTGAAAGAAATGGTACTTGTGCCGACAGATACGACGGTTCCGATGGTGTGATGAGTGTAAGTGGTAATGGGAGACATGACGCGTTCACGAAAATTTGAGCAATCCTCAGGACCTTGCCCTCATCTCCGTTCAATTTCGTACCTTTCCGGAATCTTCGAAATCCTTCGCATTCTTTCGATGCTTGCCACCCATAACACGAACTCGTAAAGCCTGTCCGATTCCTGGAATATTACAAAAAATTGTTTAAATATAAGTTGTTTAACTGCTCAAAACTCGATTAAAGAAGAAATAATATTGTTTACCAAGTAAAGGAAGAATTCCAACTACCAAAAATGCCATTTGCCAACCATAAAAGAATGCCAATACAATACCAGCTAACATGGAAATCAAAGTCATGATGACCGTACTCAAACGAAAATCGATTGCCTAAAATTTTACCCAAATTAATTTTCAATTCTTCAAATAATTAGTGGATCCATATTTATTGTGTCGATATTCAAAACGATATTCTGAAAAATGAAAACAATACCAGTTCCATTCCCACTTCAACATTCAAAACAAACCTGAAAACGATGAATTTGGGTTAGGGTTTTGGGTAAGGAACTAGTGGACTAGTATTGCCCCTTCAGTTCGATTGGTCCAAAGATTTCCTGGAATTCTCAACAAAACTCAACACTGATCGTCTCGTTAACATCGACTTAAAGGCACAGTTCACGATAATTTCGAGGTACCCGTTTTTATTTGAAAAGCGGAAGTATAGATTGGGAAAAGTTCATCGATAATGAAGATAGCAAGAGAACCGATTTCGAAAGGAATATGGCTCCTCAAAAGTAGGGGAAGTAGAAGTGGGACGAGATTACCATGACGGAAATAACATGGAAGCGGTATTTGGACGAGTTTTCCATTGTTGCAATTGCACAAAGAGCGGACTACATCAAGCCAGAACTGTAGAGAACTGTCTTTCACTGTCATTATGGGTCATGACTAGCTGTTTGAACTGCCGGCATGGGCCCCCTTGTGATCGGTGCAGCCTCTACAATGCCGGTGAAACTCGTCCGAGGATACACCCAGGCCAATCATTGAGCCTTTACAATTCCCTAACTAGGCCGTTTTCAGACCTAATAGTGCTAGATATGGTATACGCGGGCGCCTCAAATTCATCTTATGGGGGAATTTCATGAACCGTTTTTATCGTGAACTGTGCCTTTAAAAGTAATAATTGTGTAAGGGATAAACGGGTGGAGGTGGTGAAGTGGCAAGTAGCGCACTATCACACGCGCATGAATCATCAGTGAATCCCAGTATGGAATCAAGAATCGATAGACAAGCCAACCGAGTCTTAAAGCCCTCCGTGGTCGGTCAATTGGCACCAGACTGTCTGGGAGATTAAAAGCAGTGACTTGTTCATCGGCTGGCCCCCACAATACATTGTATAGGCCACTCATGCAATACAATGCAACACGTCATTACGATTCTGAACGGAAGTCGAATGTGGGGCGTATCCATCGGACGGGATTGATTCCGCCCAAAGGCTTTACGTATACTTTATCCTTTTATTCCCTATGTAAAATGAAATTAAACGAGTAAGCAGCACGATATCCTTCTTAAATATACTTACCGATCGTAAGTTAGGCACATCGGTAGCCAATCGTGTACATATCTTTCCACTGGCATGTAATGGTGAATCGAAGTAACCCATGTCTTGTGAGAGAATGTTCGAGAACAATTTGGAACGTAAATCCATTGTAAGGTTTTCGGCACCGTAACCCATGAAGAAGGTCTGAGAATGTTTTTAGTCACAATCGATACTCTTTCTCAATCCCGTTGCTAGCACTCGATACCAGATATCGTAAAGAAAAATATGAAAAGTGTTGTTAGCATAAGCGAAAAAATCGGCTCTCCCATCACCCACGGATTAGTTTATTGTTATCACCTCGGACTAGGAGGATAAATCATTGACTTTTACATCGACCGGTCCCCATAAGACATTTTATAGGCCAACCGTAGGCATTCAAGCACCTCTAACATTTTGGACGGAACTTGAGGGCAAACTTATTCTGAATTGGGGCTGATCAATGCCAAAGCTCTTGTCCTCCTTCCAATTTTGAATCTTTGTTTTGGATTCTTACAGATTTGTGAGTGGAACTTAAATTCAGTACTGGGTCTTATCTCCCCAGGTTCAGTTTCAAATAAGTTTTGGGTGATGGTACTTCCCCCTAAATTCCCGCTGTACGCGGCCGTGGTTCAGCGACGGCTACCGTATCTTTCCAATGGGGATTCAAACCCTACCCTTCGAAACGCTCGACCGAGCGCGATTGGGTGAGACGAGCACGACATGATTTTCGGGGAGGAATACCCACACCCCGGTTTTTTTTATTAATAAACAAGTAGTATTCTAGCAAATGAGGCATCTTACCTGTCCAAACATTGTGCATCCTTGAATACCGGCCAGTACAAGGAACATCAGAGCCCAGAAATGTCCCGTTGAAAGCAATGTATCAGGATTAGAAAATGACTGAAATTACATCTATTTTGATTATATCGAAAATACAGTTTTGATTGAAAAAAATTATATTTTGATCACATGGAAAATACAGTTTCGAATTCTATAAAAAATATTATAAATATAACTCATTGATTATTGCAGGATTAGATTGTTATAATTGATTTCCACACTGATTACTTTTGACGCT
>UZAF01020867.1:0-15748 GCA_900617895.1 Haemonchus placei | reverse complement strand
AGAAATACAAGAACAAAAGTACTAATAGTAGAATTATGCATAAAATAATGATCGCATATCGATTGAGCTGTATGAAGAACGCTAGAGCTGTAATAACGTCGAATGAGTGGTCCGCGACAGCCGCGTGCGGCAAATCGATTACCCAAAATCGTTCCTAACGCCCGTCTCCCGAGAAAACCTGAGCGCATCATTCCTATGAAGCAGCATCGTTCTCGAGAATAATCATGTCCTCCTGCTCCCTTTTTCCCAACAAGGCTCTGTGTACTGTGCAAAAGTTCCTGTTTCATACCACAGTAAATTTTAAAAAATCAAGAAATCAAAATAAAATAATGAAAAAATGAAATTAAAACCAAAAAATAATAAATATAAAATAAAATAGTAAAAACGAAACTTAATTGAAGAAAAGATAGATATTAATTGGTGAAGGCTCCAGCACTGAAAGGTCTTGTTTGGATCCAGCCATGCACCCAGCTTCCGTTTATAGTCCTGAACCTGTTCCTCAATAGCGACTAGCCTCTACCCCTAGAAGAAGGGTGCAAGATGAGGAGGTGGCTGGAAAGAGGGAGGAAGAAGGTGAACGGCAAGGTGGTTGAAAAGTGGTTGAACGGTAAGTATTACAAGTGTTTGTCCCATCAGATAATTTGGGTTCCTTGTAATCAACCCAAGAATAATCCAAGAATAAGAAACCATACATCTGCTTGTTCCCACGCCATTTTTGGGATTCGCTACTGATAACAACCAGAAACTTCCTGCAACAGCTGCTGAGCCGACCACCTTTACAGAAAAACTTTTCCAAAACAAATCTGCTCTTTTCACTGAAAGCAGTGGTCTTGAAAACTTCTATTTCGGAAGCCTTACAGCCATCGCTGAAGCAGGGATCATGCTGATCAACCGGAAGTCGAATTTCCCTGAGTTGTTTGGAATCTATGGAGAAGAAGAACCGTGCAATCCCCTAATCCTCATTTCTTTCAGAAACGTAGAAGGCATGTCTATTTTGAGCCGAGGGAAGCATTTTGGGTGAACTTCAGCAGTGGTTATTAAATACAAGCTATTATATACAGGGTTAATCTAGGTAGACTTCATGCAACTTAAAAATGCATAATTACTTCGAGACGGAAAAATTTGGGTATCATTGCTGAAATGATTGTGAAAAATTCTACCAAAAAGGTTCTTATTGAGATCTAGATGGTTAATGCCATGAAGCGCACAATCACACGCATGGTCCGGGGATCTATTCCCGGTCCGATTCCTGTCCAGGCCAACCGAACCTTCAACTCCTCCGTGATGGGTGGATTGATAACAGTCTCCTTTAGTAGGATAAAAGCCTTGTCTTGTATGTACATGGGTTGCCAAGACAATCCAATGCATAGGCTACAAACCTTCAAAACGCTAATATGAAGCAGAATGCAAGTCTAGTGCGAGGCTCATCCTAAAAATGGATTTGATTAACGGGAGAGCCATATCCATTTATGGTTCTAATCCAAACTTTCCAACTTCGAGCATCTGCACTGAGACGATACCACCGTTTCTACCTGTTTTACAACTTTTAGGTATTTGGGAGCTGAAGCGGCACTGGCCCATGAGTAATTCATGAATCGAACTTCGTGCAATTTCCCTTATCGCAGTCTGGAGAACCTTCTGACACACCACGAATAGCTGTCGTGTAACCGAATTCTTAAACATTAAAAGTAAATTGTCATTTATCATTCGAGAAAAGTTTTTTAGAACAACCGTGTAACGTTCTTGACCACTTTCACTGGGTCTCAGTTTGCATGAAACCGTTACATTTAATTGATACCTAAGAAGTACGTTAGTAAGTTTTTGTAGTCGAAGGGCCTGTTGTGGTAAGAGCCATGCCATCGGTCGATAATCGTGCAATACACGAATCAATCGATATTCTGATCTGTTCCTATCATGTCTGAGGATTTCCCACACGTTTATGATAAACAAATAACAATTAACAGTGGTATAAACCTAAGTTTTTAGTTCTCATTAAACGCTAGTTGCTCGCAGTATCACCGTTATTTCAGGATGCGCCATGCGCGCGACTTTTATTCGGAATCGATATGACATTCGATTGTTTGCATTGCTTATTCATAGCTGACTGTATTTGATGTGTAACTGTGTAAAAAGAAAGTGTTACACATCGATGATCTCACAGTCAAGGGTCCAACAAAATGAAGGTAAATCCAATAGGAACTTCCAATGGGAACCAAAATGGAGGACACTCCAATGAAACCTCTTATGTTCAACTCCTCCTATGAGTTTTATCTTTTCATTTGATGATGACCTCCTGCTCAGGTCAGGTAATCAATATCGAGGTAACTTTATGTCTGTACGGTATATCCTTGAAGTATTCCCGTGTTCCATTCTACCGTTTCATGGACGTGTCCCAACTGCTTGTGATTGTTCGGTAATGGAGGCCATTGCGGGGAAAACTCAATGGTCTGTCGGGAATCTGTTCCAGCATTTCTTATTGTGTGTGTGTACACGATGATTCCGCCACCTTTAGACGATGTGACCTCGAGTGTGGTGATTGTCGGTGTGGGTGGGTGTCTGTGTGTATGTGGGTAGGTGTGTGTGCCGTCGGCTAAGATCGATAGAACAAATTTTCAGCGCTCGATACACATACATACATAAACTCCAAAGTTCATGTGGATATAGATGAAATGTGAATGAAGAAGTGGGCGGATTTGCCTTTTTTTTGACGACGATGACATAACGAGATTGGAAAACTAATATTGAAGAGTATCCTGTGATAACACGTAATAACATAAACTAAGGCAGAAAATTGATGCTAAACACGCGCATTCAATCCCGTAAAAAAAACGAAAAAAACAGTTTCAAAGTGACATAATAATGAGAGTAAAAGGCAGACATCGTTAAGTGAATGAGAGTGAATTCGGGGGATACAATACAACATGCACATTCATATTATAAAGTAGTAACGTAGTATAGTAATCATGGGTGGTACATCATGCTCGATGAGCCTATTGGGCCATCCAATGGTGAACAACAAAACATCGAAAAAACGATTGAAACACGACCAAAAATCAAACAGTTCACATGATTACTGAACAGAAAAAGTAAAGAACTCATGAATATGAGCTGAACAGCTTCATGTGAATAATAATAAGTGATAAAACTTGCCAAATACAATTATTCAATGAATACATTATCCAACTATGTGGATTAATTATTGAAATGATATTAGTATTATGGTGTATGACAACAAAGCAAAACAACACATTTACTAAATGTATTTACTATTTTTTACTTGGGTATATTTGATATATTAAACATTGTTGGAGTGTTAAGTACACTTCTTATGACACTTGAATCCACACCCTTCATTTGTATTTTCTGATAGAGAGCCGCCAAGTCGATCTCGTCGGGATCCAAAGCGGGAACCGTATTTACTGGAGTAAGGTTTTCTACAGACGCTTTTACATATCTGAAAAAATCGGCTATTAAATTTCTTATTTTTTNTCGCATTGCAAGTGACAAGAATGATTGGAACGCCGGGTGCTACCGGAAATCGGAAATCGGAAATGAGCACGAATTCCAGTCACACTTAGCACGTGCACACGGAGGAGGGGGACTAACTTGAGACATGCTTGTATTGATGCAATCATTGCCGGGGCACCAAATCCATGGGTGCATAGACTGAAATGTTGAAGATCGGCCTGAATTGATTCGGGGCTCACCACGTCGCCCAGCGATGACAGACTCAGTACATCCACGAATTCCTGGAGAATCTGCCTGAAAATAGCGGTTTCAAGTACGAGGCCCTCGGGTTCCCAGACCGTCCCATTCGCCCTCACTCACACAGCATTCGACAGACACTCTTTACGTCTCTGCATGTTTTCATTATTGATACGATGCTGATCGGTGACACGAGCAGCGAGGCTGGCAGCTGGAAACTCGGTCTCAGTGATGAAGGCAAAATCACGGGCGAGATGTGTGGCTTCACCTGGAAAAACCGTGGGATGGTGACTGACAGTAGGCAGGAAGCAAGAACCACAACAGAGAGAGTAGGAGAAGAATGACCTATTTCATCTACACATACAAACACAAATCAATACCTTCAACTAGAGATGTAAGTAGTGTAACAGTAGCTGATTTGCGGCGACCGACTGGTAGGCTGAGACCCATTTTATCTAGCATGTCTCGTAATTCTTTGCCACCATTTTTCGATTTTGCTCGTCGAAGTATCCCACCAAGAATTGATGCATTCAAATTCTCTGGAGGTGAAAGACGCCTTTGTATCTGAAAGAGAACCATCGAATTCCTACAGGATTCACTTAAAGACCATTTAGTTTCTTCCCAATCCACTTTTTTCCCATTCCATTCCCTTCCTCTCAACCCACACCCCCTCCCATGTGCGGCGTTGACAAAGCTCTGACCACCGATCTACGATAATTATCTGAGTGAACCTTGACGGACAGTATTTCGTTGACATACACCATCTCCTAATATCGATACCAATCGATCGACACTGTGCAACTGTTCTGGTAATAATAGGTAACCCCCGTGCCGCCGGGGGCGGCGCCCCAAGGTCTTTGTCTGGTGCCCTCCCACATGGGAATGCTCTGTTACTGCGCATGCCTCCACAAAACATTATGCGAAGGCCGCGCACCCATTTCTCATGAGGTCGTCTCCAAATTGGGTGTATTAAGGCTTTAGAGTAGCCATGGAAAAGGCTAAAAAGATCTTTGAAAAACGATGTATATCCCATAGTGAAAAAATTATTTGAAACAAGAAATTAAAAAAAAAAATCGCTGGAAGTCATAGCGTCTCATCGTGGGTGGTATGGGAAAGACCTTGAAGGTGGGTCAACGAAGGGATCAAAAGACCGCCACAGACATGACTATAACTGACCAAACCACTTTCTTTCATAGGTAATTCTTGAAAGGAACATGATGTAGATGATTTGAGACCAAAGGGCAACGAGAAGGTTTTACTAAAGGTTTACTTACCTCAGCCAGAGTAACTTTGTATTTACATGTGCTGCTGAGAAGTGATAGACGACCAGGAACCGAACAGAATACATCATCGAGACAAACTGAACCAATCGGATGAACACGAGGGCTTACGGATCCGGTACTGGTAGTCTCTTCGGTAGCGCATTGAAGTGAGCTACTGTCGGAATCCGAGAGATCGTCTTCGGTTTCGGCTTCAAAACGGACTTTCTTGTTACTGGTAGCCGAATCAAGAGTAGATGCAGCGGCACGCTTCAGATGACTGGGAGATGTTGGTGGTTCAGGTGATTCAGTTAGTGTAGGACTGAATGCACCTTCTTGAGCGACTCGTAAAGCCGTTCCAATACGGTCGATCACAGAGCGATCCTTCTGACTTGTAAGTATTAACATGACGTCGGAAGAGGGAGCGACCAATCGCCGCTGTATGGTACAGGCAGAATGCCGCGAGGCAAGACACTCGCTCGTTCGCAGGCGAACAGCGCGCCAATAGATAGCGCGCGATCCGGGAGACCCAGACAGCAAGGTCGGCCCCGGGTCATACCCCGCTCTGCCGGGGTAATCATCGGCATTTCTCACTTCATCTATTTGGCACTCAACCTGACCCGGGACCGATCCCCATACCGATAGCCCATGGGTCCCATGCCACCAGTCTCGTTCCACGATCACATCAACATCGACAGCCCGTTCAAGCTGATCAGTCGAACAGCTGATCGCCCAGCGTTGAACAGCCCGGCCCAGACTGACTGTAAGCCCTTCTCGACCCCACAACAATGCATCTACGATGACATCTGAACATCAGATGACATTTCCACAGATGCCATCAGATCACCCTACCAAAGGTCATCGACATGCGTGGACGTCGAGCGTCTTCTCCTTCACTGAACTCCTCCTAGCCCCTACCATTTCCTTCAGAGACCGAGTTTTTGTAGGACCTTTGTGCCCATGTGGGAACTCTCTGGGAAGCTGTCTTTTATGTCAACGCTGTCTGTGATGTGATCTTTCCGTGATTGCTTGTTGGTGTCATGATCAAGCAGTATTACTCCTCAGGGTGTACTGTACAGTAAGTGGTAGAAGACGAGTTGTAGGAAGAAGTAGGCGGAGGAGGGAAGCGAGACACTCCGAGAGGGAGCGCTGTCGCTCTTTCTCTCCATTATTTGCTCGATCGATTATTGGCCGCGGGCACCTATTATCTGTGCACAGTGCAAACGATCCACCACCACCCCACCCGAGCGCTGAGCGCGGAGGGAGTCCGACCGACCGACCGCCGCCGCCATGGCCGCCGACGGTCGTCGCTGGTGTCTCCTCCCTTACCTCCCTCATGCGTTGCGTCGTAATGCTTGTCGTCCGTCATCCCTGTACTCCCTCGTCTCTCGCACTCGCTGCCTGACTGTCTCACACAGTGTCGACAGACTCACACACACACACACGTACACACCCCCGCCTCCATAGCCTTCTTCACCCTTCACCCCCACCGACCGACGACGACCCATGCCCCCATCCACCACCCCGCGGCAACCTGGGTCAAGGCCGTAAGGCCGTTCGACTGACTGTCCGCCGTCCGTCGGTCGGTCGGTCGGTCCGTCGCACACACGTCAATCCACGTACCAACCTCTTACTTCAACCGACCACTCAACCAACTCAGCTTATCTCACAGTCGTGTGGGGAAAAATATCAGATAGCAGCGGCAGTGGAATAGCTGCTACCTGGTAATTGCAGAAAAATGATAAGTGTCCTGAAGTTGATGACGTCACAAAAACAGTAATACCATCGTATTGATTGATGATAAGTGGTCCTTGAGGCGTTGTCACAAAAACGAACACGTACAGAAACAGAATGCAATAAGAGACTACCCTTTGATCAGCCCATATCTTGAAGGTTTCACTTAAAATCGGACCCCTTCTTCGATCTCACCTCATTGAATAACATAGTAGAATAGTCCCCTGTGAAACCTTGCGCTTTTGTCTTCTGAAATGAGGAAAAGTCCTATCCTAGGTTTGATCCTTGCACCAGTTGCGCAATAGCAGCGCGACTCGCCACTACACCCTCTTCGTTTCACGCGTAAAACATGGAAAATCGCCAAGTATTCGGTATTGTAAAGTGAACCTGTTCCTGTTCACTTCCTGTTACTTGAATTACTTTGGGAACATAGTAGCATGACAGGTAATTTACTCGAGGCTTATAATATCGATGCCGAGGGCATTACAGTAGGAAGCTTGCCGTAGATGAAATTTATAGGGAAAATTTTAAATGTAAAATAACTGTCACGAACTATATTGGATTCAGGGCTGGAGGAAGCGCTACTATTATAATGCTGCTCAAGTAGTAATAGTATTGAACAAGGGCATAGGCTAAGTAGTAAGGCAGCGAATGGCCTCCATATAATTAATGGATGAATCAAACCCTGCACGATCCGACTAGTCACCGCTATCATCATAGTACGAAATAGTTGTGGATGAATGACATTACTTACTAGTAAAACGATTTCCTCTTATAGTACACTGTAAGAGCCGAGCATCTTTCAGACCGTTTTGCGATTCGTTTTGGGACTGGAGTATCCTGAGAGTAATGGATGGACGGTCAGTCAAGTGGTTGACCGTCCATCATTACTCTCAATTGTGCAAAGCAGTAATGAAACGTAAATGGACAGACCCACAATCTGACTAGTACTTTCTGTAAGTAGTAATGTACAGGAGGTGTCAATTCGAACAGATGTCAGGAGGTCAAAGCGCAATGGACAGGGAAGGTGTGAAAAGGGGAAGAAAATGAGTAGATTCCTATGAGTAGGACGGAGCAAAAGTAAAAAGTTCAGATTTACTCAAACTTCCTTCTGTGATGCGCCATGCATTAGGCCACTGAATGAGGATCGCGGTGCTCCTTAGAAGCCTACCGGTCCTATTCAGTAAACTCTGGGGGGTTTCAAGTAAACAACTCTGAAGTAATGGGAAGGGAAGGGGGTATGGCTGACTGGGGGAGGACTCGATCTTGTGATGGGTTCCCGAACTTTAAGAACGAAGTCTTTGAGACTCTTTGAGCAGGGGAAGTTCCTACTGCTCCATCTTCGCCCGATTATATTAATCAAACCGACTTAACTAGAAATATAAGGGTTGTAAAGTTAATCCCACTTACTATTATAGAAACCGTTGTTTACCATAAACATATTGTGTTCGATATATTTAGAATTTATACATACATTACATATATACAAACATAAGTATCAATATTCCACATGCCCTACGAGCAAATAAACAAAGGCGGAGGAAGCGAAAGATAAGACCGAGAGCACAACGAACAGCAAACAGCATACAAATAAAAGTGGAAAATCAATGGCAATCCAAGGAACAAAGTAGTAAAGGGTTACAGGAGTAATTCAAAATAAAGGGAGTTGAAATAATTGTATNAAAAAAAAGAAAAAAAAACTGTTGTTTGAGATGTTTACGCAAGATAGTTCCAGGGCGGTCCGAGCTCGCTGGAATGTTGATATTCCACGGAGTTTTACTCTCCCGAAAGTATGATCAAAAGTAGATTATTTATCTGTTGTTGTTGTATCTTTGTATTTACTACCATTTTACTCCCCTACTGTTTATGTAAAATGCTTGGTGAGTATGTTTACATTTTTTGCAAAAAAATTATTCAAATTTGAACAGCTGTAGTGCAGAGATTGTTCCACTTCAGCAAATATAACTGTTTTAGATCAACCTGGTTTCCATCAACCTGGGAGCAGTTGGGTGGTTATAAATCGGGTTCCAATGGAGGCAGCTCCTTGGCCATTTCTACTTCTGATTGTAGAAGTCAGCAGAGAAGTACGCTTCCAAACACACACACACGTTCGCAGATGAAGGGCAAGTGCGTGGCGCACCCTGGTGTGATTGGTTCAAACTACTGACTTCATCGTTTTGAACGAATCCTTCATTTTTAGAGGCTTCTTTTCCTTTCTATTTCTTATCCTCACACTGAGGGACTTACTTACGAGGTCCTTATACTTGAAACAGTTATTTCATGGCTTTTGACCAGGAACCGCGACGGTAGAATTCCCTGAAGAGGATTCTGGTAAGAAGTTGGTTTATGGTTCTATTCTGTAAGATTAAACTAGTATATCTTGATTGATATGCCTTCAAATAGGCGTCCTCACTATGACTATAGATATTTTTTCTCCAAGTGTTTTTTAATGTTACTATTTATTCATGTTTACCTTAAAAGTAGCCAAAACCACAGATATTGATCTTCGGCGTTATCTGGAGGAAGAATTATCAGTATAGCAAGGAAGTGCAGCACTGCCAGAGCTATAAAAGGTGTGGTCATTTTACTTTTATCTACTTCTCCAACCAGTAGAAGACGAATTGGTAGTTTAGCTGGGCTAAGGCCTTCACCGATGCCACAGCCAAGTCATGGACCAAGTCATACGACCTGACTCATCACAGCCTCACCTCGTGACTGAACCTCTTCCTCATGTTCGATTCTGGGCCTCTTTCACAAGGTCCTGGTTCCCTTTAGGATGATTCATGGCGTTCCAGACGGAAAACAATTACAGTAGATCGATTTCAACATTGCCATCCAACGCTTATGGTCCTACTGAAAAAGATTCGCTAGGTCCCAGAAGGAAAACAATTACGGTACCACAATTTCAACATTGTCATGTATTGTTATTGAATAATGACGATTTATGTGGACTCTTCCTGATGGCACTTTTATGGAGGGGTTCTGCTCGTAGTGCAGATAAGAATGCCTGCAAAAGTCCACTTTGGTTGTCCTGAAACAGGAAACTATCAAACTTTCAAGTATAGGTCGGTCTCACAAGTTCAAACTTCTTGGAACGGAGTCACAGTAAATACCCTAAAACGCTTTACTCATTAACAAAGCTATTTAGTTACACCTTTTAAGGTTAGCGGTTACCAGGGAAGGACAGTCGCCAGAAAGACAGTTTTTTCAATGCTGGACTTTGTTTACAAACGTGTTGCACAGAGTGTTACTCTTTTGGGCCCTTTTATTCTCGCCCATCAATAGAGCGCTATACTACGTAGTAAATAAACTGTGACTAATCTGTTTGCATTCCAATTATGTTCCGGAACGGGTGCAACAGCTGATGATCGTAAACATATCTGAACAATCATCGGGATCAGATCCCCCCAGCTCGGAGCAGCCTCCCCTCCCTTCAATCAATTCTGGAGAGCAAAATATCGGTACAGCAGGCGTCGGAAATCTTTCTCCCTTCAATCAATTCCGGAGAGCAAAATATCGGTACAGCAGGCGTCGGAAATCTTTCCTGGAATCAGTCGTCGTGTTCCAGGCATGAATCGCTTCTACGACTCTGGACAAGGTGGAAGGGCACGGCTCACTCTTAAGAGGAAGGCGAATGAGAGCAACTTGTCCTTTCTACTGTTTCTGAGGAATGAGCCGTGTACTTCCGCCTTGTTTAGAGTTAGGAGGAATGATTTCGTGAAGCCAGTGGTCTGTCGTGCCAGTCTTTTTGGGCACTACATCTTAAGGGAATTTGGTGCTGGGAACGAATTTTTGATACAGGCAGAAACAGCTGTTGTTTCTTCCTTCGATTCCCTCAGCCGAAAAGGAACTATTCTGGTGAGGGTTCAAAAAAACCTTTCCACCAGGAAAAACGCGTTTCGAAGCGCTCTGGAATCTGCACCTGCGTGACAATCCCTTCGGAAATCATTCATGAACCGTTGCACGTACTCAGCCAAACTTTTTGATAAGGGAGCCTACATTACACGAAGGAAAGCTGAACCATCGAGCTGACTGGTTTATTTATTATTTACATTTTTATTTTGTTTTCGGTCCAGTCATTAAAGTAAGGCAAAAAGTTCGGTTCATAGAGAAGCAAATCAACCGCTTTTCAAGGTCCATTGGGCAGGTCCCACTTGGCCATTGGACTTTGTTCGACCATCGAGACCACAACTGGTTCCAACTTCAGGGAAGTCAAGGTCGTCACGCTTCTAGCTCGACTTCTACCGGTACTCGGAGGCAGATTTGGCTCCATGGGGAACTTCTCTACACCTCTCTCATCAGCTGAACAGCCCTGGCGACTTTTTGTGGCCACCCTTCGCGACCATAATGGAGTAATGTAACAAAAACTGTATGTGATTGTACCAGGAGTGCCCATCGACCCGTGGGAAGTACATTTTTTTTGTAGCCACGTATGACCGTTGAATGAAGAATGAGGTGATTATTTGGAGAATTGGATTCGTTCCAATGTTACTAGACAGTTGTCCCCAGTGGCAACCATCGATTACTGTTTTAACTTGTGAGTAGCCAAAATCGAACCGATCCTTGCCGAAACTTCACGATTTCGACCTGCTTTCGTCTATCTAGTAAAAAGTGTAAAAGAAACTTCACACAAATGGGACCATCAAAAAATTCCGACGTTTGGTTTGCAGTCACAGTGATGTATATAGTAACGTACTCAAAATTAGTACTCATGGCAAAACCTGATCGACTAGATGACGCTCAAAATCAAAAACGAGGGGACTGATTAACTACTGGAGGAGAAATTATAGAAACTAGTTAGATTACTCATATAAAACTGCTGTAAGAGCTGACAAGACTGTAGGTATACTACTGAATTCTGTGAAAAATCTGTGAGGATAAGAGAGGATTTGCAAAAGTACAATAAATGGCACGAAGCAAAGAAAAAACGAGGGCAGGTTCGAATCCCATGTGAGACTAGAATTTTTGTTCATACTTAACACTCTATAATGGAAGGACTTTTGAAAAAAAAATCAGGAGTAAATACTACGAAGTTACCTATCACTTTCAAGAGAAAGAAATGATTTTTGAGTGGGAGGACCACTTGGAATCTGGAAATGAAATCCTTGTATCAGTCGGAATTGTCGATTAGTGTAGTCGCCGATTATTCTCGCTATTCTACGAAATCTTTGGTCGGAGTTTCATCAATAATGGCGATAATTTGATAAATACAGGCATGTGAACTGTTTTTTTCCTGTAGGCTGTAAAAGTAAAATATAAAAAATAGTAGGATTTTAACAAGAATGAACCTTTTACATTCCAACTTGGTTCCCTCATTTCTCAAACTTCGTGACAATAATTTTCAATAACTTCAGCATCGTATAAACCATTCAAAAATTCTAGCATTAATTACTTAAATCTGCAGATCCTGAACTCTTCGTTCCTCTGGTGCACTCTTTCACTTTTTATGTTTGACTTCATCTCTCCTTCGTTTTGTTATCATTGTCTATTCTGTAATATCTGTAAATCTGTTTTATATATTTTTTTATTGCACAAATCTAATTATATGTGGAAACTCTAGAAAAAGCATGATTGATCGATTATAAATAAATAAATAATCGATTATGTGGAATCACCCGTATCATGGATTGTGATCATCAGTTACTACAATCGATAATTAGTATAACGGATGAATATAGGACTGTAGAAAGTGTCCAGCTCCTTCTGCAGAATTTTGGAAGCAAGGTAACCACTTTATAGGTGGGAAAAGTTACGCTCAGAATCCTCCATGTTTTGACTCTGGGCCTGGGACATGAAAGAACTCCTATGGTAGAAAAGAGTAATAGATAATATCTCATAGTACATAGTACTAAAGAAGCCATGATGCTGATGATAGGGTACATTCATTGGTTTCCACTATTACTTCCGCCTCGATTGATCGTAGTTTACACAGATAGCACTGTGAATGTTGCCTTTGAGAGGGTTGCTACTTTTTAAAGAAGAAGTAGTGAGGAACTAGTTTTCCTTCTTCGTTTTTCTGCTACCAAGCCTTCCACTCCCTCAGTGTTTTCCTCCCACGCGTCATCGGGCGTTCCCATTGTGTTTTTTGTCGATTATTCCACTTTTTTCAATAACACCATTGAATTCCTTTACCCTTTTGTGGGTGCATTCAACCGCTAACAATGACAGCTGAACTGACTGCCATACATGTATGTATACCACAACCATTACTAGTAGTACATACAGCGTACATACAGTATATTACAGCAATTATATTTATTATTCGTTCCTGTATTTTGCATTGTATTACATTATATTACTCCACAATTTGATGAAAAGAAATAGTTTCTGTTAATGATAAACCCCTTCTTCGGCTGCGCCTACGCATTCGACTTCTATCCAAAGTAGTGCGGTGTTTGAGCCGGGATTCGATCCTCGGACCATGCCTGGGATGGTGCCCTACTTACCACTAACCCATAATCGCCCTATTCTATTTTTTATCCACATTAATCGCTTTTTGATAAGTTGAACAAATAAAGAGACCTGTTTGTGATGGAAAGCTCAGGGTAGGTATGGGAGTCGAGTTTTGGTGGGGGAATCAAGAGGGGTCGTGCTGGCAGTGCTCTTTATTATGATACCCTGTCGACTCCAATCGCTTCCTTTTCAAATAAAAGTTTGTATATTTTGTACTTGCTAGCTTTAATAGTACACGAAAATGTGACGCCGTTTGTGAAAAAAGGGAATCCTCAGGAAGGTATTGAAAGCCCGCTAACTAAATTTTGTAGTAGTGTATGTTTGTGAAACAGTGTGATTTCAAATTTTAGCTGTGTGAATTCCCAGATTTCCAAAAGTTTAGAGGAATGGAATTTTATTTTTTTTATTATGTCGGTTGAAATGCTGCAGATAGTGAGTGGTGCAACTATCCCTGAAGTAAAGAGTGATGAACTCCCAAACCGAATCCGATCCCTTCAAGGCCATCGGATTCTGGATCCATAAGGGACATCTGTGGCATCTATTACATAAGAATTTTGATGAGGAGGATACAGTGATTGATTTGTATTATACATCGAATGGTCCCAAACATTGTGTAAGCCACTGTGCTGGATGCGTGGCATAGCCCAGCAGAATATCTCTTCTGACAAGTCATGTTCATAGTCAGAAAATTACCAAACCTCTGTTTCTACCTGACATTGTCCCAATCCCGCTCTGGGTGTTTTAGGCCTTTACACCTCAATGGTAGCCTAGCAGCACGACAATGACCTCCGGAAAATGAGTTAACACAGCAGTTCCTCGACCTATCACTCTAGGCCATTCGAAACCGCATGGGATGGTCGCACTTACATCAGGTTGCAACAGTTCACTGCTTTGAGGAATTGTATTGCGTAACAATAGGTTTTTTTGAAGCTCTTATATGCATCTACATATACCTCCTTCATCCCCAACTCTTTCTCCCATCCCTGTCCTGTGGTTGCTCTGCTCGGGTTGAATAGATCGAAGGTCGGGTCGGTTTCTGCTGGAAAATTCAGGAGGCGTGTGAGGTTTCGTGAAAGTTAGGGAAAGATAGGCTGGCGTAGATTGTGTTGACAGGGCTGTTTTCCGTAGTTTATTAGCTCAGCCTTTAAACCTCCCTTCTGAACCCTGGGTCGGTTCCCTTCAGTTTCAACGATGAACCCTCAAAACAGGAGTCGGTTTGCCAAGGCCCACTATGTTGGTATTATCTCCACTGTATGATACCCGCAGTATATATGGTACCAACAAAGCGCCGATAAGTTAGAGACATCAAATTTAAGATGAATTTCCAACAACTGGGAAACCTATGGGTGCATTCTCAGTAGTAATTTGGAAATTGCTTCCGAAGATACAAAACCGTATTGCTGGTAGAAGGCCCTACCCCCCGTCACATTGGAGTATACCTCTTCAGTGAGTGATTAGAAGTCAGTTTGAGCTTATTATGACAGAGCCAAACTCATTTTGTAACGAAAACTACTTTCTAAGAACTAATCGCTTGTTATGGCTTTTTTGTTGATTTTGTTGACAAAGAAACCCAAAGTCATCAGTTTTTTCATCGATCGTGCGGAAAACTCGAACATCGTTTAGCTCGTCCACCATCTGTCAGCTACGATTATGATTCGGAACCCCAGCCAGAATGATATCTGTCAACCGATACTGGTTCCCAGTCGAGACTGAAGGTCAACAACTTCCTACTGCTGTTGATTGAACGTGGCCCTTACAGTTTACATTTACACTTCTGAACCTGTACACAAGTGAACCAATTACTTTAAATTCATTGCTGAATCATTTCTGAACCCGTTTTGAAGTGAACTTCTTCTGGATAGCAATTATTCTTGCCGTCTCCACAAATAGCACGATGGGAAACGGTAGGGACTGAACGAATATGGGGCTAGTCGCAGAAGGTGCCTGTACCCATGGGGCCGGGGTCTAGTTAGTGTTTTTTTTTTCAAAATGCCGTTGCTACATTTATGCTCAAAATAGAGCAGTTTTATAAAAAGAACTACCTCTAGCTATTTTCTTGAACATTGCAAAATCATGTCGTTCCATGTTAGGGCAAGGGTGTGTCAGTGCAATGAGGCGCAGTCGGAAGCGCATGGGCCGCGGATCGAATCTCGGGTCAGTGTGGCCCAATCACGCCTGTTACCCCTTTAGGGTCGGCCATTTAGAACCAGACTGTCTTTTAAGATATAAGTACTGAATAGTGTATCGGATGGGGTCAATGTATAGGGACCCTTTCAAACGCCACCACGATTCCTAATCGAATTCAAATGACAGGGCGCAACCCAGTAAGGGATTGAGGGATTGATTAATGCAAAAAAAAACAAGTTTTTACTTTGGACGTTGGTTTTTTCTTTCCAGGTAATCCTCTTCAACTTACATTTCAATCAATTGATACAATTAGGTAATAAATCACGAAGACAGTGTAGTATCAATCAAGTTAATAGTATCACGTCCTTCCTCGCCCCCAACAATTAATCTTCACCTAGTACATTTAGACCTCTGAATCAGACCCATTATGAAACATCGTTGCGTCCATTCAAGTGTCCAACAAAGCAGAA
>UZAF01020866.1:0-10273 GCA_900617895.1 Haemonchus placei | reverse complement strand
AGGGGAGTGGTGGTCTGTTGGGTTGGGTTAAGATAACAAAATTACATTGTTGCAGCAAATTTTTGAACTTTCCTCAATCCATAGTGCAGGTGATCTAGAGGGAGAAGACAAGGAAACGCTCGCAGACGTCATCCACCGCACAGAGTGAACGAATTCTGGCTCAATAGCACTCCTCTACCATTCTGGTAAAGCCAGCCCTTCAATATGGATTGCTAAAGTGGAGCCACCCATACTCTTTCGAGTAGGGAGATTAGATTCAAAATCATAGATTAAAGTAAGCCTGGGCAAAGTCGGTAGATAGGGGGACACCCGGTGCGGCAATATGCTTTTATCTTCCCTATTGGGAATGTCCCTCATGCTTGCAGTAAATGTGATTGGGTTTTTAAGGAGCATGAGCTTACGACTGAGCTATACCCTGAATGAAATATGAGTTCTGTAGGCTTAGATTAGCGTCCTACCCTAAGTGACATTTACCAGTATAACTCTCCGTTAGGACTTCCGCAACTGTCAAAAAACTGTTTAATGGGTAAGGGCAGTCACTGGCTTCAATTTCCGCATGACTCCAATATAGAAAAATTCGTCGGAAGAAACCTCCTGCCCTTCAAAGACCAGAACTCTGTCGGAACGACTGGCTTTTTCAGATGCCGACCAGCGCCTTGGTGTTCTACGCAAGCGGTTACAGTACTGAGTTCGAACTCTTATCTTACTACTCCTCCCACTGTTACCCCACTTCCTGAGAGATGTGACAGACGTACTTAATCTGGGGCTCCTTGAAGTTTATCTTCAAGTTTCGTCGGTTGAAGCTATTGACACTCTTGGGCAATCACTGGGCTAAAGGGTAAACTTTTTGGGTAAACTTCCTAGGAAAACAATGAGTGCAAAACAAAATGAACGATTTCAACGAGGCAGCCCGCGTATATTCAAGCATGGAAAGAGCAAAGTTATGAGGGCAGTGCTACTTTATGGGTAGAGCCGGAGCCAACGTGACAAGTTGCGGGACAATATTTCAGGTTTCTGAGGACCTAATGGCCTCGTTTATCATCTTCATTGAGGAAAATTCATTTCGCTACTTACCGTAGAAAATTTTCAGCAAACTGAATTTGTCATGATTTCAAATTGAAGGTCGATGGCAGGCTCGAAAACCGATCGCCTCGTTTGGGGGCTATTTAAAAACAAAGCATAAGATCCCAGAATTTCAGTTCCGTCGGACAGCTCAGAACCCAAGTGATCAGAGTACTACCCGGTACTGAAGTCTGACGGCAGTTTTCTCGGTTCAACAAGAGACTGATTAGTTAATCCTAGCAGGGTCCTCACTCAAATCGTAAGACTGAACAAATGGAAGAACTGGAATCAGACCAGGTAGAATTCGGCAGAAAAGCCGTTTGAAAAGCTCTGAAATATCGACTATTGTTCGATTTGAGTCGTAGATGGAAGTACTGTGGGCAGAAATGAGGCGAATCCCCCGATTAAAACGTGAAGTCACGACGTATTACAGAAAATGTCTTCAAACAACAGTAATTAACTTGGCGACTAGGCAACGCCCGTTGCGAGTTCGTGAAAATAACGACTAATTCAGACTTTTCGTAGAAAAGTACCAACCATATATTTTTCAAGGAGGTTATTTTTTCCACGCCCTTTTTACTAAATCATACATCAGGCAGAGCTACTTATTATACATATCTGAGGCAATGCAGCTTTCTTGTTCAGAAATGAGCAATGACCCCGGGTTATAGACAGCTATTGATGGCTAAATATTGTTGGAAAGGGCAACCCAGGTACTGAAGGTGACTAACAGAGAGACAGCTACAGCCCAGTAATTCACCCATGCAACCACAGTGACGAGTACTACTTGAGAACCGACTGGATTGAAGACAATAGCAGCTATAAATGGCCAGTTAATGATGCCCATTTCCTTACCTGTGTCGGTTTTTGTCTAGATATATAGCCGGCCAACAGCCTAGAGGAAGGTTGTAGGTCTCATGGGAGATCCAACATCATCATGACGAGCACGGGCAAGTTTGGATTGACTTACTACAGTTTGCCAGGATAAGCTTAGCAGTAGGTGGAGTATGGTCCCAGAAAGCTCCCACACCACCCCACTCTTAGGCGGTTCAGGGCAAGTAGCGAGAACGATCTTCAATAAGTATCTGGCATTTGTGATTCTGTAGGGAATCGTCATCTACCCTTATAGGACTCCTCAGTATGGTCGTGGGTTGAAGGAATGGGAAGGATGAGATTGGAAGAGTGCAGTGGTTCACATGTTTTCTTCCATACCCCCTTTACGCAAACAGTGCGTTTAATTAAAGGCGTCATCGACTTTCTCGCGAATTTTGCAACTGGCTATTTCCAATTTTTTTCCTTCTATCAGCCAATTGAAGAAATTCTCATTGCAGTCGGTCACGTTGCAAAAATTTGCATTCAGAGCACGTCTCTTATTCAAATGACACTGCGACGAGAGCAAGGGTAAAGCCTCGGCCAAATGGCAGCCTGGCCAATGAAGATCAATTGGTATGGAAGTGGTATGCAGCCATGGAACCTGAACTACGGTAATGAGCACCATAGAAATTCTCGGATCAGGAGGGAAGGAGCTCAGAAGGTTCAGTTCCTAATCACGGAAGGTGAAGGAATGATAAAATTGCATCACGATAGGAAGGCGCGAGGATCTGAGCCTACCAGGGTTTCAGAAAGCAACTTCCAGCCATAACCCCTTGGACGTGTTGCTCTGTTGTGCGAGTGGCACTGTCGTCGGCACTTTGAATCCCTTATGAAATCCTGAGCTCGGCTTTTGTAGGGGATTTTCAGATAAGTGGGGCTAACTGTCTACCGGATTGAATCGTGGGGATGGCGCAGTGGAGGCAAATCATGGAGCATCATAAGCCGAATGCCCTGCTGCCCTCCTAAATTGCATATCAAATAAGGACCAAAATTTATGTGAGTAATAAATGGTTGACGAATATGAGGTGGATGGCTATAAATTTTCAACAAACTTTCCCAATAATTTGTCCCCGAAATGGCTGCAGTAACTTTCTTCAGAATAGCCTTCGGGATCAAGCTTCGTGACATTGACTCTCATAAATTATGAAAATAAAAAAACGACCTCAAGAATACGATCCACCGTACGGCTTTCCTATGAATTTCGGCATAATACTGTATTATTGAACTGTTTCCTTGCGATATTCACGGAGTCTGCATATAAGCCCATTGGGCTGGGGGTTTGGCAAAGTCGCCCTTGTTTAGAGCCTGAGAGGATCGTAGCAATTCGTGACTGTTTGCCGATTTGCCGGCTTACTGAGGCTTGTATACGAACCCCGTGAAGAACTCAAGAGCTCAAGAAAACAATCCATCAGATGGGCATAATCGACAGAAGTTTGAGGCGGAAGAACACGGCCAGGAAGTCTTGTAATCACAGTCACGCAACCCTTATGAACCCTATTTTTGAATGCAGAGAATGCAATAAAAAGGGAGTCCATGAGCCCAGGGAAACAGATGCATAGCTAAGAAGGTGATTATGTGAAAAAGAGTCCAGACCTGACTTTGATCCTAGCCAAAGGTACCTATGGAGCATCGTAAGTGATTTTAATTCAGAATCTCAGATATTTCCAAGTGTAAACTTCGAATGGGGATAGAGGACGATCGGAGAGGGACCGTTGATCCACAAATATCTCTTGTCACCTGCTCTTTTCATCTTATGCACATTGTCGTTGTTCCTCTTACCTGAAGGGAAAGAGTGAGGGTGTGGGTTCTTCTGAAAGTATGGTGCTCATATTCCACTGCTTTACTTTCTTATCTATTCCCGCATTAATGATCCAACTACCAATTAAAATTCCTGTCGATAAGTCGGNCCTAGCCAAAGGTACCTATGGAGCATCGTAAGTGATTTTAATTCAGAATCTCAGATATTTCCAAGGGTAAACTTCGAATGGGGATAGAGGACGTTCGGAGAGAGGCCGGTGGACCACAAATATCTCTTGTCGCCTGCTCTTTTCATCTTATGCACACTGTCGTTGTTCCTCTTACCTAAAGGGAAGGAGCGAGGGTGTGGGATCTTCCGAAAGGATGGTGCTCATATTCAACTGCTTTACTTTCTTATCTATTCCCACATTAATGATCCAACTACCAATTAAAATTCCTGTCGATAAGTCGGATTCTTTTAGGCCACTTCCCTATCTTGGAATAGCAACATTTCAATTCCCCATTTGTTCACTCCCACACAGTGCAAGTGTGGTTTCGCGAAGATGGAAAACCATCAAACTTGCCCTTTTCATGTGACATTTCGCCTGATTAAGCTATAAAATGAAAGTTTTTGTTAGAGAGAAAAAAATACGTCTAAAATAGAAAGTATAACGTCGAGGGCATGATCTACATCGTGGGTGTTTCCTTGTCTATAATTTATTAGCTAGTTGTGCTTGAATGAGCCAGAAATAGTTTATAACTTGAACAAAGCATGGTGTTTTCCAATAAGGTGTATTTAGAAAATTTATGGACAGAATAGGAGTATAGACAGACTGGGCAGCTGCTACATGTATACATCAGAGTGCAAGTGAAATCATTCAAGCCTCTGATGAGTCCGTTTTGATTTTTTTTTTGTTCTTAAATGAATTAATTATGTAGTTTACATCGAAATATCAATTGCCTCGCTACTGGTAAAACAAAAACAGCCGAATGAGTAGGAAGAAATAAATAGTATTATTCATTATAGCTACTGATTAGTTAACTAATATTTTCTAGGATCAGAAAGAAGCCTGGGCTAGGTTATTCAGAAAAGACTAGGATGCTGCTGCTCAATAGGAAGCAGAGGCTTACGCACTTTCATTTTTCTTGTTATCGAATGTGATTATGAAGGAAAGCCGTAAAGCTTTGGCAGGTTTCCAAAAAAGCAAAACGAGACGGTATTACGTAATGGTCGGAAGGAATGTGACGGAACAGGTGAAATACCCAAGGATTTGACGTAATAGATCAGCCTACCGGGAAGTTGCGTTCGTAGAGAGACACATTCAAAAATGTAGATGCCCTTTCGTGCGAAAGGGATTGGAAATGTGGGTGAGAAGGAGGGGGGAGGTGGCAAGCATCACAGCACAGCAATTGGAACAGTCTTGGGATCAATTCTGATAGACGTTTCCAAATTCCTAGATCACTTCTAGAACAAAACCCGATCAGAAATATAGAAGTGCTGGAATGTCCCTTGGCTGATCGCCATTTGTTTGGGTCAACCCTGGTAGCACGTTTTTTTTCGAAGGTCAGAGCAGATGTCGAATGCGTGGGGTTACCCGTGATCAATATTCGATCGTCTACAGTTCTTTTCGTTTTTTTTTTCTTTAAGAGATTTACTAGGCACTGAAAGCTGTTATCGCTGAATGGTTCAACAATGAACTCTCATAATTATTAAGAAAGCGTGCTTCAACCATGTGACCCTATTTGGAGTGAGCCATGCATGCGGCCTTCATTCAGATCAGCTATAGCAGTTGTAGGTCTCCTTTGAATTTCTTCTCTCTCAAGCGAGTCTGACTATTCAGACGAACAAGAGCGAAAAACAAGTATTACTCAGCCGACCCTCAAGAGGTTTGAAGGCACTGTTGCCACAAGTGAATAAATCCTTATTACCTACAATGTTTAGCCCATAACGATCGCTGTATTATTTACGATGGGAGGAATATAGCATGTCCACTTCAGAGCTATAATCCATAGAATCGAGACTTAAACGCCACTATGTACACCCAAGGCGCCGGAGCTTCTGCTTTGGACTTCTTCTGACACTTTCATCTACACAATTCGGTACCTGGCCCATTTCATTCCTAGGCACGCTGCCATTAACTAACAACTTGCATCTGCTCTGTTGACAGATTATACTCAAAAAACTATGGCTTCACATCTGATATGAGTCGTTTCTGACTAATCGTTCCATGAAAGTAGAATGAGGCCAGCCGTCTGCTCATTTTCACGGGAAAAATGTAAATCCTTTTAGAAACCGCTTTTTTGCATCATCAAACCTAGCCTATCTATCGAATATATTTCGCTCATGCCCACTTCGTTAAAGTGACTGTAGGGACGGAGAGGGAGGACGAATGAAAATCACAACCTCATAAGCACAAAAAACCAAAAAAATAACATGGAAGATGTGCCCTGCTTACCCTGAAAGAACTCGATATACACTAAAAAAAAGGCAAGTAGACGATGGGTGCGGTCAGTTCTAGCGACAACTGGACAAGATCCATCAATGCAAGCCAAGCAAAGGACGAGTTTTTGTAATGAGCTTTGATTTTTTATTTTTTATTTATATTATTGTATGGCTTGAGTCTAATGGGACCCCAACTATCTGGATTTAATGGCAAGGTGCAGTAGTATAAGGGCTCGACTAACATTATAGGCATAGCTATGAAAGTAATGCTAAGTTTTTTTGGTAATTCGATTTTCAAAGTTGAAAGAGTTCAAGCCGAGAAGTCAGTTTGTATTCATTCCAAAGAAAGGACCCTTCCTGTATTGAAAACGAATTAATGGCTATAGTTGATAATAATTGGATTAGCACAAATTCTAGCAATTTTCAAGTCAATTTGGGAGAAGTGCTTGCCATGGAAATCGTTTATTACCTGCTCGGAACAAAGTCTAATCTCATTAAGCCATGGTGAAACCATTTCTGTGACCTTGAAACCAGAATTTTCGTTCTAAGTGTCATTTGTATTTATTTATCCACAAAATTAAAGTATTCGATTTCGCGGCAAGTCCAAATGTAGGAAAGCAATGAAGTACAATCGAGAGAAAAATCAAAGAAGGTACTGTAGACGATGCAGAGTACGGTGGAAGAAAATGTGGGAATAAGTGACAAGGAGAGGAGAAGAGAGTGTCGAGGAGCCACATGCCATTCAAAGCTTCTTATTTATCGTGAGGATTTCGTTCGATATGTTTGCTTACGTAAGCTCTGTGCAGGAATTGGGGTGTGGGCAGACGAAATAATCCGCTAAAACCTTCTGGAAGCAGGATAGGGCTTGGATAAAAAAAACACTTCACTGATTAGCATGCAGGTTATGGCAAAACATCTCCTGTTTGTGCAAAAAAAACTCATAAACCCTGAAAGTTTGATTTCCAGCCGTTTCAACATCGCCCTATGTCTTGACATGCGGGTAGACGTGCCATGCAGCTGTTCTTCTTCCCGATTGCCTCCTGATTGCATCGCCCATTGACGGTACAGGGTAAATACCTGGGGCATGCATGTCCTTTTCTTCTATTACGCCCCCCGCCCATCACGCTCTTTTCGGTAACACCTAGAAGACAGAACTAATGTGATGAAAAAATGATTGGCTTGTAAACAGAGCTTCAGGGGTATTATTAGTAAAGGGAGCAGTTTAGGTAAAAATGTTCAGTCTGGCTTTATACTTCTACTTGGTCTGTGGTCCTAATAAGATTGTGACGAGATCCTTCCAGTTAAAGACCGTAGTTCTTAGCTCAAGGTTTCCACATGGCTGAACTGAAATCGAATTCCCTCTTGGATCTATCTAATAGCGTTTATCGTAGGTTTATTGGGTATCAGGGATGTATTAGGTAAGTGGTGATTAAATATTCGTGCAAATAGTTACCAGTAATCCTATTGACCTCCATCAGCTAGCTTGACTTTTTTGGACTGTACTACCTCGAGTGTCTTATTAGGAAACACTAGGTGAATTGGGTAGGGTTACCGGTGTGGGGATAGAAAGACTCATATGAAGGAATATCCCCAAAGGAATCGAGTGTCACCGCTTACTTTGCTTTCAATTTCCTTCCAAGTTAGACTCATTCATTGCGTTTTCGGGGAGTGTCTATAGGAAACCCTCAAAAACGTCTAAAGAAATCTGGTAACTTGTAAATTTTTGAATTGATTTTTTGAATGGTCCCCTATTCCCCTCTTCCTAGAGTACTAATGACATCGGCGCCACAGTTCACAGACTCTTTGAAGGTCCTATCATTATGACTGATTATACATAGCTACTCACTTTGGAGCACATTCTATCACACACGCGTAGATCCTATTGTCAGTAGAGTCCGACAAGCCTATTATGACGGAAGATAATCGAATGAGCAGTTTCCGGCATAAACGATTTTGAAAAGATTTGATTAATCGGAATAATTAACTTGAAAATGATAGATCTTTGGCGAATAGGCGATTCTATGTGTACACTCGTGGGAGAATTCACCACAACCACTTGGTGGGTGGGTTGCGTCAGATTCCAGAAATAGGAATTCTTAATAGCCCAAATGATGGGAACCAGACGAAAATGAGATATTATTTGTTAGGACAACGTGACAGATTAGGAGCCATCCAGCTCCTTTCAATCTTTTTGACAGCTCAAGGAGCTCGAAAATAATTTTGGATATTTTCAGCCGTGAAGGTTAACGAGGGCCGATCGAAATCTGTAAAAGCCTGTTTGTTATAACAACATAAATGAATCACGAAAAAAAATTAAATAAACTGATCTGATGGGACCTCCAAGATAAATTTATTTCCCCACGAGGCTCAGAAATTTCTCTACATACCCCAACCATTCCTAGAGCCGGCCAGAGAATGAGCGAGTTAATGCTAGAGTCTATCCTAACAAAAATATCACCAGTTACAGAGACAGGAACTCTTTTTCCTTTTGGATCGGAGCTATTCGCGCCTCTGTGGGCATCTCGCCACTGCCTCAGCCCTCCTCCCTCTTAACCTTATCCGGCAGAATAAGAGATTGATCACAGAACAATTTAGGGATGAAATCGAAGATAGATTTGGCAAAAATGATGTTCATAGAGCAGAGCAATCTCCTAATTGAAGTCAAGTACAGAACAATTAAGGGATGAAGAGTCAAGTACATGGGCAATGCAAGCTTTCCAATCGACTTTGGATATTCACTTGTTTATTTTTGACTTCTGAAAAAGCGGCATTAGAACTTGTATTATGACCTATTCACCTTTTTTGTTAGGCTCATAGACAGATTTTACAAGAAGCTAATCGGGAAAACAATTCTGTAGGATAATTTCATCCGGATACAATATTTTTGTCTCTGATAGCTGTCATTATGACCACTGCCATTTTGGTAAAAAAACAAGCGTTCAAAAATCGCTTTCACAAACATTTGGACGTCTTTATCTACGAAAACCCTGACTATAGGGAGCCTGAGGTGTTGTTTGCAAATTATCCACAGCTGAGAGAGGACGAGTACAGCCCTCCGGGAATGACTCCTTCGACATGAAAACGCCCTCGAGGAGATGCCAAGTAGTCAACTTTCTAGGACTACAAACATAAAGGTTATAATCTTCGACCTTATCTAATCCCGTTTATGGAATGCGCCCCCGCTAGGCTCTCATAATAGGCAGCTTCCATAGCAACTGACAGTATGCAGAAGTTACAGTTAAGGATGTAGGACAGTCTCCGGGTGTTGATCGAACCAGTCCGAGGGATGAACCCCCGTAGTGAATGCTTGTGTGGCCAGTACAAGGACTTGCGGTAACCACCTGAAGCCCACTTCAGGTGCTTTCATTCACCCAGACAAACCTGGTACCAATCAGAAACGCCCGCAGGGATGGAAGGCTTTATCGTCTGAGCGGATATCTATCAAGGATAAACCGTGACCATGCATACGGGATAGATCGCCGCCTGCCACTACATCACCTTCGCCACCTTTTAGAATTATGAAGATGTTTCAGCAAACGGCAACTAATTTTCGGCGATTTTTGGAAAGGCTGGATCGGTTCAGAATATTCTCGCTTTCGCTTATGAGCTACAGCGGCAAAACTAGAATAAAAACCCCAAATATCAAATCCCTCCTATTATAAATGGGGAACCTACATGCTCATTGACTCTGCCTTGAAAATGAATGAGATGAACTTTAGCTGTATCCTGTCCAACCAAACTCAAGACCAGGCACTTTTTTGTTACCCAATGAGGTGAAAACGATGGGATTCGGTGACTAAGTAGGATCCATTCGAAGGCAATATGACTATAAACAGACGAGCAAAGGAAGGAAGTTTGACATTCAGCGCTTAAGTTAGCACAAAGATCGACCGATGGTGTTTCAAAATAGTAGCAATCGGAGTTAAGTAACCTCAGTATTAGCCTAATGAAGTACCAGGTGATATCAGTTGCTTTATAAGCACAGTAGGTTTGCAGAAGTTTCACCAAACAATATCGGAGAGCAATGAGGGGGCTGTTTACTGCTCTCCAGCTGTCAACAAACAATTATTCGCCCAAAATGAGTTATTCAGTAGATAATAGAAATTCGTAAGATGAATGACGTATTTTAACAGCCCAACCTTTATTTTCATTTTTTTT
>UZAF01020864.1:2757-15770 GCA_900617895.1 Haemonchus placei | reverse complement strand
AGATCCGCTACACATCAGGTATAGGCCCGATCAACCTATAACTTGATAGACTTCATTTTGCTTTAAACTTGAAGAACCATCTAACACCATGATGCCAGAGATGTGCAAGACGCCTGCAAGGATCCCAACGTCGATGAAAAATGAAAAATCTGAAACACGTTGTTCACAAACTGCGCACATTATATAATACATTCTGCTTCTTTAAAAATGGAAACAAACAGTTATTATTCAATTTTTCCAAGATCAGATGAATACTAGCTTGGAAGGACAAAGAAGCCTGAGTTTCCATCAAAAGGCCCCTCTACCAGGAGCATTTCAGAAAACTTGATGCTTAAAACGTTCAAATAATTGTGATAAAAACCGTAAGAATATCGTCTCTCTGTGTCACAGTTAAGCTCTGGTTCTGATCCGATCCACGTATTAACGTCTATTATTAGGGATTCGGTAGGTTTTGAGAGCTTATAGCTGGTCGGTATTTGAGGCGTTCGGTTGGGCCTATTCTTCCTCTTCTTGAACAAGTTTTACTATGAGAGCCGACCAGAATGCACTGCAGTAAACACAAGAGTATCCTGTTAGCATCTGAGAGAGAGATGGTGTTTCGAGCCCCCATCTCACACCGATTACAAAAAAATCTTTGATTGGGATGGACAATGCTCGGCCACCCCAGTTAGGACTCCGATGGATGAGGAAAAGCTTGGAGTAGCCTGAATACCCACTCCTTACATATTCAGCTGCCTCAACCCATATGACTGCTATAAGAAACCCACAAGACTGCTGCAAAACGTGAAAATTTAATAATCGTCGGGATGTCAAAGAGGTGGTAGATGAATGAATTGCGTCGCGCCTCTTTTCTTTTTGAAGGAATGGCATCAGTGCCCTGTCCGGTTGATGGAGAGACACTCCGGCAGAGAAGGGCCACTATCTTGACCACTGATCTAACTTTACTACTACAGTTATTTTGTGTCGAAAAAAATCGACTGAATTTTCTCAGAACTTTCCGAACACCCTAATATAAGACCGAGGAAGAAGACTTTCAACGGCTGAATCATTGGCAGAGTACTGGCAGAAATACTGTGGATTTCAACTCTGCAACGTGTAATGAAGTGCTCGACAACTACTGACCTGCACCGCTTCACATATGCAACGATAAATCGCGTTATACACCTTTGCACTTGGCGTGTTTGATGATGTCGCCATCACGGAAAGACGACCACGAGTTTACAATATACTGCATTCCCTGCTGAGCATCCCTGCTCAAGATTAGGCGGGTCTTAATCCAGTCAACCATGAGCTCCTTGGTCATTAGTGTATTGCGCCCGCTCCGCCAACTAGATTTGGAGCTTTGAAGTGGCCTGGACTCTGTCTCATCCCAGAATCCTATATAACTCTTGGCAAGTACTTGTTCAATCTTGGATTGATGATGATTGACTGTTTCGTCCTAGGCTGTAGAGAAGCGGCATGTGCAGTTTGTGAACAACATGTGCGCCTCACATAACTGTCAGATTTCTCCATCAGTATTGAAATCCTTACAACACCTTACAAATCCTGGCATCATTCTGCCGAATGGTTGTCTAAGTTCAGAATGAAAAAGAGCACACCATTTACGTGCACAACCATTCTGTCTTGAACAGGAGCGACAAGCGCAAACAGATACAGAAGTAAGGCGTTCTCTTGAATAAGTGTCGGAAAAGGTTTCAAAGGCTTCAGTAGAACGAGAACAGTGTGCAAAAATCTCGACGATGGAGGGGAACAAACCCACATTCTCCATCTGTAGCGAGAGCGTAACCCCCGTAACGTCGACTCTTGGTATCGAAGAGACGAGGTCGCCTCTTCAATCTATACCACAATCAAGGGAATTTCTGGCCCCCACAAATTTCTCGGAAAAGACATCTAGCTGTTTGATTCCATATTCGTAAACAGCATTCAAAACTTTTGGATCACCAATCTATGTTTCATGGTAGTAAAGTAACCCTCTTTGGTTAGATACTCTCCCAGAGCAGCTTTTTCTTCATATTGGGAGGAGAACTGTTTTCTTACATTTGTGGCAACTACTACCGCATTTTTCCAAACTTCCAAGTAGAGATCGAGAAAATGCATTCAATCTACATAACCTCTACTCATGTAACATGCGAATCCACGGAACGAAGTTTGAGTAGCTTGCACCACCTACTTATACCTCCTTCCCTCCCCATACAATAAGAAAGACTCGAGATTTCGTTCGACTGCAGGGAAATGGGCGAGAAGAGGGAGAGAAGAAAGTGGTCCTGTAGCGACCATGGTTACAGGACACATGTTAATAGTAACACCTTTGCCGAGACTCTGCCTTCATCTCACTTCTTCAAATTCCCTGCGAAACAAAAGGTTGCGACTTCTTGACGATGGCGCGCCTTCGAGTGCATAGCAAATAGACGAATTAATATAAAACACCACTAAACTCTTCTGAAGCATTTGATTGTTGACTAGTTTGATCCAATCAATGACTATGTGCAACAGCTGCGAAGCGAAAAAAATCGGAAAGTTTAAGGAGCATTCTAACAGCAGATGTAGAAAGCTTGACATCATTAACATCCTCGAGTTCCTAATGCTGAGATCTCCACCTTTGAGATGCAGGAATTAAAATTTATATATGATGTGTAGTAATGGAGTTGAACCATTCCCAATCTTTTCTCGCGGATTTGGATGGAATGTGGAAGATCCAAAAACAGAAATAATGCTAACTCTGAGTACGAGCAAGCCAAATTATGTACACTGGTGTACAAAACTTAGGGACGATATGGATAGTGTAATGATAATGTGGCTGCTCGCGCAAAAAAAGTTTTTGTTGATCAGCGAGTAGCTACAATGTACTGTGGTGGACCTTCAACACACCATTTTCCACAGACATCATGTGTGTGACATCACACGAGGAAGGATCACCGGGAATTCGAAGAAGGTCGAACCATGACGAGTGCAGCTCAGGTGCTTGGTATCCCTCATGGTGTTGTTTCACGTCTACGGAGAGCGTTTCGAATCATAGGCACTGCTGTCCGAAGTAGAAGGTAGTCGAAAAAGTTCAACTACACCAAGGGGTGACCGCTTGAACGTGCAGCAGGCAAGAAGAGATCCGCGTCAATCAGCTTTCGTGATCAAAATGGCGTCCAGGATTGTAATGACGTCCAGTACTTCTAGGCAAGCCATCTCACGCGCTACAGTGACACGACAACTGCACTCTCTTGGCTCAACGACCGCCATATTGTGTTCACTTGATCCTCGCGCGTCCGCTAGACCGTTTAAGGTGGTGCCATGAGCATAGCGAACCGACCTATGAAGAATGAAGCCGTCTGATCTTTTCTTGATGGGAGCAGACTTAGTCTGAGTCGTGGTTCTGAACGCACTCTCATATGGCGAAAGGTGGAAACCTACAACTCCGCCAGAAACACTGTCGAACATGATCGTTCTGGTGCTATGGTATGGGGAGACGTGTTGAATGCGCAACCGCATCGAACAACACAGTGGAGCTCGGCACGAAAGGATATCCGGCGAATGGATTGGCCTGCCCGTTCCCCAGACTGGATCCCATCGAGCATGTGTGGGATGCACTGGGTAGTCGCATTGTAGCACGTCCAAATGCACCAGTGACCATCCACCAAATGTCAATTGCGGTGATAGAGGAAAGGAATGCCTTACTACAATAACTCATTACCAACCTTGGGGAAAGTATGGGATCGCGTTCCAGAACATGTGGATGTCCGTGACGATCACACACCCTAACAGAACCTGCGTAGCTTTTTTTCTGATGTTCCAGGATACATCGTGACGACGTATGTGTAATCGGCACCTCGGAATAAAAATATCGTATCTGTTCGTCTTACTTCAAATTTTTACCGCTTGCTCCCTGTGCGAAACCGTGATGGTCCTTTCTTGGTATCGTATAAATTTCGTCGAGCTATGCAATTTGGCAGAGACACAGTAATCGAAAGTTGTTTTTGTCCCTAAATTCTACACACTAGTGTAGTTATGTATGACTAACTCCTGGTATCCTGTTGGAAAACTCCCACCTAATTTTCTCTACCTCTTTGAAGATTCAGCTCTCTATGAAGACTGAACCGTTCAACTGGACAGCAATTCCAGTATTTGAATGGCGGGCTGATCTTTTAACTGCTGCGGGAAGTAATATCTGCCGAAAATGTTACGCTACACCAAATTTTTTTCCGATATTCCGTGAAAAAGTCCACAGAAATTCTTTAAAACACGTATGGGCATAACATATTGGGAGAATGGATTTCATGTGGCAATCGGTTGGCCAGGTAGGGGTTCATCTTGACTTTTTTGTTTCAGATTGTAAAGATTTCAAACGAGATATGCACAGAACCGCTCAAAATGGGATTCGGAGCAAAATGCTTGACACAAGTGCCAGTCGGCTTTCAGCGGCACAATGGTCTGATTCGAACGAATAAAGTAATTACGTGTCGATTATGGGCGACAGTTCGGTCATTTCAGGGCTAAGTGAACAAGAAAGGGGTGGCCGGATACGTCATGCGTCTATGCATTGGAGTTGTCTTAATTCGAACCCTGAAAGCTTCCAAAAAATGCCCAGAGAATTTCTCGGCAGGAATTACGTCATCTCATTCAAAAAAGACGCATACATTTGAATGCATAACGCGTAGATCATCCTCGCTATAAAAGGGCGAGGCATAGCAATATTCCCGCCCAGAGGTCTCGTCTCGTAAGGGGGTCTTACCACTGCGCTGGCGGCAGCCTTCGCGTTCCCTCGACTCCCAAGAGATCAAATCAAGAACCGCTCTGGTCCACTTGCCATCATAATATCGAATAACGTGTGCGATCCACCTGCTGTGCGATCCACCATCCCGAGACGTAAACAACGCTATCCCTGATCGTCGTACACTGACTGAGTTCAGAAATTCGAACTCCCTTCCCACATGGGTATATCGTGGAATTCCGAACATCGCCCTTTCCACAACGCGTTGAATGACGCTGAGTGCATGTTCATTCCTGCTTTTGTTGAGTTTGGGTCTCCGATGTGTAAAAGCAGGAAGGACTGCAGTGCAGAAAAAGTTAGCGCGAAGCTAGAGGTTGTTCGCGCTCCGCACTACTCTCTCCACGTTCTTTAATGCTGCCCACGACTCGCGTTTCCTTCTGCTCAACTGCGTAGCTAGGTCGCACATCATGATGACTTCTCGATCCAGATACATGCAACTAGATCATTCGGAGATATTCGTTCCGTTTAGCGTAAAGGGAGCATCAAGTACCAATCCGTTTTTCATGAACATCGTATTCGTTAGGTTCAGTCGTTGTCAGATCATTCCATAAGCGTTGTCGAATTCAGCCAGCATTTGTCCCTTCCTGCTTGATATTCGATGTTATAAGCACGATGTGATCTGCAAAGCCGAAATGATATGAGTAGCGGACGTAGACCCTCACTCCCATGCCTTCCCATTCCATATGACGCACGATGTTATCGGAAGCGGCACTAAAAAGTTCGGGTGGGATGGTATTGCTCTGTCGAGCCCCCTCCTCATTTTGATGATGACTCCCTATAGAATGGCAAGATCCTGGTCGTGAAGTTGTTGTAGAGCTCACGAAGCTCCTTCTATTTTAAGTAGGAACACCCCTTGTCCTTGTTCAGGGCTTCAATTACTGCTTCTGTCTCGACGGTATTGAAGGCTTCCTTCAAATCGATGAACGCAAGTTATAACGGCATGCGGTATTCTCGCGAAACTTCACTGAGGCTTGTAAGTGTGGCTGTGATCGACTGTATTGAGCCCTCTCCGAAACCCCGATTGCTTGCATGGCTGACCTTCATCTAATATTCTGCCAATCCTGTTCAGGATGACACGTGTGAAAAGCTTGTGGATTACAGACAGCAGGCAGATTGGGCGATTGCCAATATCGAAGGGATCTCCCTTCTTGTACAGCAAAATAGTTTTCAACGACGTGGGCACTTCGCATTCCGTCAGGTTCTGAGTAGAAGTCGAAGATGACCTCCTTCATTGCCCTTCTAGATGTTGTAACTGCTCCACTCCATTAGGACTACGAAGGGAATCATTTTGGTCTTATTGTTGGCGAATCTCTTTCGGGCTCTGCGAATGCTCTTTCGGCCTTGACGCCGTCGTCCATGACTGCTGCTGTTCTCACCTCCATTTTTTCCTTTATCGCTTTTCTGTATAGCTTCGCAATCTCAGCGACGAAATCACCGACGATGACGTTGGAGGAAGCATGATCCTCTCTGTAGAGCTCTTTGTTCTATGAAAAACGCTTTTAGCTCCACTTCTTTGTAGCTTGACAAGGCGTATGCAACAAAGTTTATGAGGTCTGATGGTGAACCATATCATCTCAAACGCTAGCGTCCGATTCGGCTTGTCAATCTTTCGCATGGATCGATATTCATAGCCAAGTGCGTATCGACGAGCATACTTTTGTCGCCTACGCCTCTGCTGCCGCATGTTCCGAAGATCAATTCTTTCTAGACTTCAAGTCGGCGTGTAGCTGACAATACCTTCTCTTCTTGGTGAGGCCGATGAGATACTTGGTCCTTAAACTTGCCTTGTCAAATCTTCGATATACGCTTCCGTTGCCAGCATTTACGCTTTGAAAGTACAGATCGACATCCTGATCATTCCCTTTTAGACAGCCTTTATCGCCCTGAGATTTCAGCAGCCTGTATCGAATAGTCCTCCCCAACACAACCGTACCTTCCCCATGTTCAGGAGGATGAGATCTATTGATATCACTGTTTCCGGCCTATGGGTAATCACGAGTAGCTTGCAAGGCTCTAGAATGGAGGCTGGGTAGGCTCCAGATAGCTAGGTAGGCAATTCCAGACGAGACAAGGGATTAGTTACTGGAGGCGGCCCCGAATCCGGGTTACTTCCCCTTCTCACTGAATGCTAGTTTTTGGATGAGCCGATTCGCTGTATACTGCCGCTTTTGTCATCTCTACTTTGTCATCTGGTCATCATCTGCTTTCTCTACTTTGTCATACTTCATAAAATCATATGAATCCTTAGTATGTTAATCAAAAGGATGTCGTGAATACTTACCGCTATTGAACTGCAATTTGCTATTGTTCACGGTACGTTAGTGAGATTTACTCGGATTCAATGGGAAATGCAGACGTCATCGACCCAATAAAAACCGCTTTATCTCGAAATGCAACATGTAAGACATAAAAACATTGACATTTGGTAGGAAAGCCTCGCCTTCTGATGACAGCATCGCAATGAGAAGGCATCGACTCGATTGGTTTTTGAATGGTAGACACTGGCATGACATTCCCTCTATGCTTATTAGGCGAATTTTTCTCTACTATTTTTATGAAGCTTGCTCGAAAAACGCCTTTTGAGCTCTCCTCACATGTACTCTATAGGATTCAGATCCGATAATTGGCTTGACCTCACCAGAAGTATGGTTCGCTGTTCGCTGGAAGCCGCCTTCGAGACCATTGAGAAGTGTTTAGATCTTACCCTGGTGCGGTATTTGTTCTGCTAGCATGTGATGCCGTGCCCACGGCAAGACGATGTCGACCCCACGTTCTTATACTGCTCCCCCTGTCATCGTTTACAAAAGAGGACCCATTCCGTTCAAGGAGAAGGCATCGTATACCACCACACTTCTTCCATCATGCTTGGTTGCGGATAGGATGTATTTGCATTGAACCTTTTCACAGTTGCACGTCGTCCACACCGTATACCATCGCTTCCAAACTAACTGAACTTGCTACGACCTGTGAAAGGAACTCTACCGCAGTCAGCCGACGTCCAGTTGAGGTGACAACCAGCAAACTCCACTCTAGCTCTCCTACTTTTTGAACTGATGAACGGTTTTTGGCCGGACGCCTCCCACAAATACCAGCACTGTTAGGCGTCTGATGAACGGCTTTTTGGCCGGACGCCTCCCACAAATACCAGCACTGTTAGGTGTCTCCCTACAGTCTGTCGACTAGCAATGGTGCCATCGCTAGCGCTGAACTCAGCGGCAATGTCAAGCTCAAAATTGGTTTTACAATCAACAGTGCATAAGAAGCGATAGAGCCGTATGTATTCCCGGAGAAACAGCTGACTTTACGCGAATAGGTGTAATGCATCAGATAGAATAGTAAATATTTGAACTAAAATCGGACCGTCCGGCTAACGCCAGGCTCTCCTCCTTTTCGTTTTAAGTTGACCCGCCGCCTGCACACTCCAGACTACAGAAAGGAGCTATTAATTCCCAGCAAAACACACACACACCAAAACACATCGTGCGTTGGTTTCATTCCCTTTCATTCCAACTTGACTGCGTGCATTCACTTAAAATAAGCTCGTTTTACCACGCCCATACATCCCACTCCATTATGCCTCCGCGGACTGGATCCAGTCCACCCTCTACTACCCATCATCGGTGTCTTAAATCTGCCGCCTGCACTCTTCCAAATTTGAACGCTCCAGGGTAAATTAGCAATCTTCGAGTACGTACCGCCTCCTGTGGGCGGAGTCAAGTCATGCCACCTCCCATCTGCATTCCCACACTGCCGCCTTTATTCGTGGCGAATTTGAAGGTCTCAGGTCCGAACTGCCAATTTTCATGCGCGACCCACCCGGAGTCGAGCCCTGCTACCTACAATTAGTGTTCCCAACCTGCCAGTCCTGCCATCTGTACCCCTAGAAAATATGAACGCTCTATGTGATGAACAGCAGTTGCGGACTGCCGCTCAAACCCCGCACACTGTGACTGGAGTTTGGTTCTGCCACTCAGCATAAGTGTTCCCATCATGCCGCCAGTATTCCAGCAAAATATGAACGCTTGAGTTATGAATTTTCGCTCAAACAGCGCCCATTCTGGACGGAGCTCGGTTCCGTTACCCACTACAAGTGCTTCCATCTTGCCGCCTGTACTACAAAAATTTGAACGCTCTAGGTGCACGGTGGTGTCAGTTTTCTAGGTACACACACCACAGACACACTTAACGGATTATTAATATATTATAAGCAGGATGGGAAAACAAGAGGTCAACTACAGTGCTAGTTAAGGAAGACCTGGCTAATATGCGTAGCGGGAGCCCCGTAGACAGTGATGGGGCAGTAAAGACGATGTACATAACTACTGCAAGATATGCGTCTGTGGCAAAGTGCCAAGCTACTCGCTGCGGGAACCTCTGGCACTTTGCCATAGCCGTGTGGTTGCTGCTTGAATTACTTTCCCGCGCGTGCATATTCAAGTGCAACTTGACGTTGCAGAGGCCTGGCATGTTGCTGGTTGGCATCTTCTGCTACTTTTCGCCTAGTTCTTCCTACTGATTATTCCTACAGCAATGTCGTCATCCTCGTTTTTTTCTGCCGCTTGCTCCCTATTTCCGGTTTCTTGAGCTAGCAGGTTTGTAGAGCTGCAAATAATGCTGGTAAGTTCTGAGTTCTTATACGTATCCTCTTCTTGGAATTTACACCTGTTGTGATGAGCACGCAGCATTATGACCCTAAGGCAGCTTTAAAAGGGAGACCAAAATTTTGAATGAATGTTACATCATGTGAGAGGTCCTATAAGTGATCTCACTCCATCGATTGGTACACGCTTATGTGAAAGGCATTCCTTTCATGTGTCGGTTTGTTTGTCAACCTGTCGTTTTGTCAAACCGCTTGCCTGTCACTTCGTCCTTCCCATGACTATGAAATGACGGTAGTTTGGGAAACCTCATTACAAAATGAGGTAGTCATAGAAGAAAGATAAGAAAATAGCTCGGTAGGATGTTGGTGGTAGCGCTGCTAGATCATAACACAGATATCCGACCAACTGATAGCCATTAACATCGATTTGTGGTGCGACTGACCAAATCCTTTTTGCTATTACATATAACTTTGTTTTGTGCCATAGTAGAGCGGCCAAGTTGGTAGGGCCATGCAGTTTGTATCTCAGCACTGTGATTTCGATACGTTCCGACAGCATACTTCTCAACACTAGGTCGGTACATGGTTATGTAGCATTTATAAGCAGCGGCCTTCTGCCTTGAAGGCACAGCTCACGATAATTTTGGGTAACCCAGATTATGACGAAAAATGGAAGATAAGATGGATAAGATAAGAAAGAGTAGTGCGATGGAGGCGAAGGAACTGCGCTGATCCGTGTTTCCGAAGTGAAAAAAAAGCATGGGAAAATCGTTAAAAAGGGGGCTGGACGAGAATGAGACCAGAAGAATGAAGAAGAGTGAGATGCTTGGACGAGCTATGCGTAGGCGTCATTGCGTACGTGTGGGTAAGAAAGATTCATTCACTTGTAAGCATCGAGTCGAGGCGACACAGATTGCAATATTCGCTCTAGGACTCCCACACAATCAGCTGATCACTGAGTATTGAGGCGCTTCTTTACTGCTATTCCTTTATTCTCTGTTCTTTTTGCTGCTGCGATCCCTTATTCAATTTTCTACCCTAAGAGAATCAAAAAGGTGGGCTATTTTTGCTTTACTAGGTTTGTTTGTTAACTTATGCTTATGACTGAATGAATTTTTGCTTACCGTAGTCAGCTATTCGCACCAGGACCCCCACGTAGGCAATGACACCCACTGTATAGCCCGTCCAAACTCCCCATTCTTCACTTTTCTAGTCTCATTCTCGTGTAGCCCCCTTTTTCACAATTTTTCGAAGCCTTTTTCACTTTGGGAAGACCGATTCACGCAGTTTCTTCTCCTTTGTCACACTTTTTCTACTTTATCATCCATTTTTCGTCATAATCTTGATTACCCAAAAATATCGCGAACTGAGCCGAAGTAACGCACCTAGAGCTTTGGATAAATAGTTATTACGTTACACTTCTTAAAACATGCGCATAAAGAATCATCTGATCCTAGAGCAGGTGACAGCGGATTTTCCGCCTCTCACAATCAGTGGAACTGTGATCTTTTCTTAGATGCTGTGATGCGAAGATTAATGTGTATGATGAAATCAATCCAACAAATGCGTCCACTTTGTCCTAGTTGCAATTGCTCAGGGAAAAGGAAACTAATAACTGGGCTTGAGATCAAACAGGAGCAAGGAAACAAAAACCTAGTTCCAAAAGAAAAAAAAAACTCGAGCTCCATGTCAGTATCACACGAGCATTGTGATGCCGTATGCTCACGACCACAAGAAAAACCTTGTGAGGAGGTCCTGTATAATGATGACTAACCTACAGCGTTATACTTGGCAGCGATATAGAGGTTAGCAGAAAAATATTTGGCACTATTCTACTATTACACCCCAAAAACTCAAAATTTTTATTTTCGATGAAACTTCGCCTATAGGGGTAATCCGATGTCCTGATAACGAATATGACCTTCATCTTTGGTGCTATCGCAAGTTGGCGCCAATTTGGCGCCAAGGGTGTTTTCACCAAATTTGCTGAAAACTTGCGTTTAGGGGTTATTTGGGGTCCTGATAACGAATATAACTTTCATTTTTGGCGTTGGCGCCATTTGGCTCCAATTGGCACCAACTGGCGCCAATTTGGCGCCAAATTGGTGCCAATTGGAGCTAAATGGCGCCAACGCCAAAAATGAAAGTTATATTCGTTATCAGGGCATCGGATTACCCTTACAGGCGAAGTTTTATCGAAAATTAAAATTTTGAGTTTTTGGGGGTGTAACAGTAGAATAGTACCAAACATTTTGGTCAAGGGTTGAGTGCAATGGTGGAAACAGCAATATGAGTGCGCACCGATTCGCACTCGTTTGTACCTCCGCAGGAAAGTAATTCAAAGCAGCCACACGGCTATGGCAAAGTACCAGAGATTCCTGCAGCGAAAAGTCTGGCATTTTGCCACGGGCGTGAAGGAGAAAATCTTGAGACCGTACATAACAGCAACATTTAATTAAATTGCATGTCGAAATTCTGCTGCTGAAACAGACGAAGAAAGAACCAGTGTCTGCGTTTCGTGCTCCAGGGGGAAAGGTTGTGTCCGTTTAGTGTCCGCAGTCTGCAGACTCTTCTGAAACGCTCCTTCGTCAGCCAAAGGTTGGGGGGGGGGGGGGGGGGATGTAAATGAAATTATAGTTGGACCAGAGTCAGTTAGGGTTAGATGTTAGTTAGAGTTATTATAAGACCCTCCCATTCCTCAACAAGGAATGAGGAGAGAAAGTGACAGAGTGAAGATCACTGGTAACATCGGAAGAAAATGATGCTAGCCTCTCTTGCAATGCCGATATAAAGCTACATGGAAAACAGACCACTAAAGAATCACTGATGATGTCGTAGGAAAATCGAGTACCCCTCTCCTAGCAACTTCGTCTTCTCCACAAATAGAAGCGAACGTTTGAATGCCTTGAATGGTGCAAGGCCGAACTTTTCTTTAATGGTGCCTTCATGAGGCATCCCTCAGATTGTCCAGTCATTAGTAGTGTCGCAGGGGGGACGGAACATTCACCCAAAACTGAATTGACGCGGTAAATGACGCGGCGAGATTCGTGGCGTTTAGGACGACTTTGGCAACTATCTTTGAGGCGCAATCTTGAAGTAGAGTACATAGATATAATCAGCTGATCCTACCAATCTAGACTATTTCAAATATGGGCCCCAATGGTTGGCCCTAAAGTCGCCACGAATTTTGCCGCGCGATTTGCCACGTCCATCCAGTTTTGGTTGAATGCACCCATACGCGTGTCGCAGTAATGTGAGATGGCTAGTTCCGGGTGGTGGACTTTATATCCGAATTTTCATGACAGGCGGCATTAACTTTACGCTAACTGCGGATAATCACCCTTTGGAAATCAGAACTTCACCTCACACTGCGAGCGACTGTCGTTCGGGTAAAGATTCCGCATCGGCTAGCAACTCCTCACCCGATCTCCGCTCCAGCTTTTTCGAAGAATTGCCGGTGAAAACGTTGTTGGGAGGGGGAGGGGGGCGGCGCCTTTTTGAATCACTGACGACTAGAGCGCAGAGAAGAGGGGTAGCCGGCTTCACTTATTCATAGAGATACTTATTAGCTAACTGAAAGAATATTGTTTTCACCAACTTTAAGAAGGGAAGTTGCTCCAGGGTGGGTGAGATGGTTATCTCCTGCAAAAAGCT
>UZAF01020862.1:2064-15780 GCA_900617895.1 Haemonchus placei | reverse complement strand
ACTGGTTGCCAAATGGACCCATTCCGCAATTGGAAGGTACCCTAAAAACCACTTGACGGTACTTTCGCTGCAAGTTGACAGTGGTAACAGAAGTTTTTAGGGACGGAATGTGAAAGGGGAAAATAACCGTGAAGTGGGAGAGCGGAGGCGTTCCCGGAAGGTAGCGTTCTCGTTTAGGCCGCTTCCATTGAAGCCATTTTTGATCAGCAAATATTGCTAGAAGGGCTTTCGCTGGTTAACTCAAAAACAGCTGAAAGTCAAGAATGATGCCGGTCAGCTAATTTATCTTGTCCAACGGAGCTGTACCAAGGAGACAGTGGGCGAGTGAAGCTGACATATATATTCACAGCAGTTACCATTCTCTATTGCAGTCCATTCAGCAGTCAGAGAGATTCGATAAAGCAACATATGTACAAATTTGAAAGTATGAATTTAGGGCCAACCTGACTTCGGTACCGTATTGAAATTCTAGAATATCCACACTGTAAGTAACTGTGAATTCGATAAGTAGGAATTTCATGCGGACGTTGTATTACAGTTTCTGAGCTAGCAAGAAAGGGTTAGTTAAGAAATCAGGCATAGAAGACGAATTCTCTATTCCTCGACCCTGTTCCAGTTGATACTCAGAGTTCGATACAGGGGGGGNCAGTAATCACAGGTGTCTGAATGAGTTTAGAAAATTCTTATGTGAGGTAGGCGTGTTTGGCTTGGCTTATGAATATTCTGGCGCAATGTGTCCCGTCATCCCAAACATCTTGAAGCCCAGAAGACACTGCAATGAGGGTGACTTGAGATTGAGGCTTCAAATGAGTTCAGGAAGGAATGCGAACCTATTCATTAAGTACCAATCCTTTCCGGAACGGTTAAACGCAACCCTACCCCCTCGGCGATGTCGCACGTATTACTCCAAGTATAGCCGGTCATTAGTGAGAAGAAAATTTTGAAATTGTCACACGCCACTTTTAAGACATTGGTAGATGCCCTGTGGACTTAGAGCCTTAGAAGAGATCAAGAGATCCCATTGAACCTGAAGGTCTACGTATCCCTGAAAAGTATTCACTGGGTGGGGGAAGGAGGCGAATCAGCATAGGGATGCTCACGGAACCTAACTGAAGAAACATATCGGTCATTCGGATGAGTTTTCGATTTGATATTACCTGTGTAAAAATCAAAATTAAACCTAAGCATTACCTTGAGGAGACCAGTATGTATGGGGGACTCTGGTCTAGGAATAACAACCGTACATGACTCAGTGTCGAAACCATCGACCAAGCATGGGAATATCGGATTTCTCCTCCGCAAACGTTATGTGGTGGGTAGGAATAACTTAGTTTACCCTGATTTATTAATGAAGAAACAGCTTGGTTTAGGAAAACCATGGTTACCTGTCTAAAATGCAAGCACAACAAAATCTTGCCAATGATCATGACTTTTTCTTGGGAGCTTTTCCCTCCCTGACCTACAAGACATGATAGAAATAACAAAGTGGGTTCTCTTTGCATAATTACGCAAATCCCAAAAACAAACAGACTGGGAGCATGTCATCGAAACTTGAAAAAGAAAGTACATTTAAGTGTTGGAACAGAAATATGGATCGGCGGACAAGTGTGGGCTTACTTAACATGAATGTCTCTTAGCCGACGCCNTTGGGAGCTTTTCCCTCCCTGACCTACAAGACATGATAGAAATAACAAAGTGGGTTCTCTTTGCATAATTACGCAAATCCCAAAAACAAACAGGACTGGGAGCATGTCATCGAAACTTGAAAAAGAAAGTACATTTAAGTGTTGGAACAGAAATATGGATCGGCGAAGAAGTGTGGGCTTACTTAACATGCCTGTCTCTTAGCCGACGCCTAAAGTGAAATGTAAATCACTGGGGAGAAGATGGACTTCGAAATGAAGCAGTGCCAACCAGTCGTAGGTGAAAAAAGAAGAAACCACGATAGAAGCTCTGAAGAGCGCTGCATACGTTTGGAACCTTTGAGACTTACCTGAATGGTCAACAACGTAGAACGGAATACGCGACAGAGAGAAGGGAGAAGGGTGTGAACGAGTCGTATTTCGGGGATACACCCATGGGGTCAATAAGAGGAATGAACTGTCTCGTAGGGTGAGTCCTTGGAAGGTGTACGGAAGATATACACAATGGATCAAGCACTAGACCACATTGGGATGTTTCCAGTGCAAACTTTTAAGAAAAATCCTTCCCGAGGAAGGAATGTAAAGGATTTCATCCAGTTGTCGGATATAGATAGGGTCAGAGGTAATGTAGTGCCAGATGGCGCTATATCACCCGTCGCTAGCCACCTAGGCCACCCAAGCATTCAATATCGGGGTCGGGTAATTGGTACCAGGATGGCCTGAGAAGATAAAACGCTGGCTGATAGACCGACTACCGCCAGGTCCTTGTATAAGCCGCGTACGAACTCAAAATACTACTGCAATCCAGAGTGAGTCGAGTACGTGGACACATAATGGAATGGAGATAGAAAAATGAGAATGAAAAATGAAAAATGAAAAATGGAGATAACCAGCATTTAGAAGCTCTATTCATTGCCTTTGATGGAATGTGGACAGTTTGAGCCTTTGCACTCAAATCGGTAGTGTAATGCGTGACCAAGTACAGTTTTTCACAGTGGAAAGGACTTCAAGTGTTGACCAAAGAGGAAGAAAGTCATTTCGTTGAAGTGCAATTTTGTAGGAGTGGTCCCATACTTCGAGGAGCCTACACCGTTCTCTTTCAAGTTCCTCAGGACAACGAATACTCTAAGAATCTCTGATGTTCTGAGGACTGGAACGGACATAAACCACCAGATGTCTCGAAGAATGCGCCAGGAAATCTAATCCAGGCCAATAAAATGACGAAGGAACTTGATGAGGAATTTTTGAAGAATCCTAGGACCATGACAAAAAATGAAAGCAAATAGCACTAGAAGTTCTGTTCATTTGTCAGGAGCTCTCAGAGGGGAATGGACCACGCCCAGAGAAAAAACGCTTCCAAAATCACCAGGCGCCATAGCGAAATGACTCCCATGTGTCCTGAATTGCTGCAGCGAAGAAAACGTAAACAATACAAATGACTTCCTCTACTTTAGAATGAACCCCTAGCCAAATGGGAGAGAGTAGATGATGGCACGAGAGGATTGCTGATCACGGATAGGAGACGATTCACTTTCTATTGGTCTTAGATTGAATGGCTAGGGTGAAAGGGCTTGCGACAACACTGAGAAACACTTGCCAGTAGAAGGGTTTTCAATCGCTTTTCTGATTGTTATCGCTCCAGACCGGGGATGCTCACGTTCTTTATAGGTGATTACTATAGGTGATTACATCAGCCTGAGCTAATCAGCACCACTCTTCAACATCTCACAGAATCAGTTGTGACGGCCAATAAAAAAGTCTTAACTGCGGTACGGTACCGGATGGTGACAGAGTCAACCGCTCGTTTCCTAATTATGGGTGTCCTCTCGAGGAGGAAATGCAAGTTTCGATTGCTAGAAAAGACAAAACCAGAAATACAAGGAGCAGTGAGTATAGGAAGACATGGGAGCGCTACTCTTGGTGACCTGGTTTCGTGCATAGATTGGCGCCTTCTGACCCATAGCCCTCCCCTCTCTGTATAGGTCCACATTGGAGCACGCACTTCTTCGAGAGGCAGCCTGGGCACGGTGTAGCCCACTCAGGGGTCATACCCTTTTGAAAAGCATAGAATGCAACGTTGCAAGAAGGAGTTGAATAGCCAAAATTGCGGCAGCTCCTTTTTGTGGTGCTTAAAAAATACGAATTTCAAGAGGATTCTAGTTTCCTTCTGTCGCTCCTTATCTAAAGCGATTACGTTTCGAAAGGGCAACGTCAGAGGAAATCAACAAGGCCTTTTTCGACACATCAGGAGACTCTTCAGATGCTCAACGTGACTGCTGACAAAAATTCGCCAAAATTACATAATCGAAAAAAATCCCAGAAAGCAGAAGAAGGGCTATGCGCTCTTCTTTTTTCGAGAGGCTAAGGCTCAACGAGGATGCATTGGAGGATAAATTCGACATGCATCTAGTAGGAAGCTACACATATGGGTGACCTTGGCAAAGCAACCTCTTCCCGAGCTTGTTGTCCGGAAATGGTCACGAAAATATTGAAAAAATACAGCTTAGCTTCAAGTAAACAAGCTATTCGCCCTGGATGTTTAGATAGGGCTCGAACCAGGAAGCTCAGGCTGGAGTCTCATTAATTTCTTGTTTACTCTGCCTTACTCGGGAGCGTCGTATTGTTGGCCTTAAATCTTCTCTTGCGATCTATCTTTGCGCATCGTTTGGCAGGAGATGGAAAGGCTTGAAGAAGACAACTGAGAAATCAAGAACTGACATCTCTGAGCTGTTGGACCACAACATTTCAGTCAATTTCGTGATGTCGTTATTTTTCAAGAAAGTAAGAGTTCTCCCCAGGAATTTTCATAGCCCAATCCTGCTCTCCCTCATCATCTTTGCTAAAATTCTGTTCAGAAAGGGCAGAAACCGTAGGATGAGCTTATTCTGATTTCCCTAAAGGGCTAAGATTGACAGAATAAAAGCAACTTGTTTATTGCCTCTCTCAGAATGGATAAACTGAATCATTGTTCCGTCACGGCTAAATTCTCCCAAGGGCCACCCGCCATCATGTCCTCCGTATACAACCATCCATCGCCTCTTCCCATATCTTTGATACATAGCTGAACACTCAATCATAAGTTTCCTCAGCATCAACTTCTGCCATCATCTGAGGATTATCCGTTGACTCCTCTAGTCTCCCAGAAATCTACTGAAATTCAAATATGCCCCTAGCAAGGAACAGAGGTGTGGGTAAAAAGGCAGGATTGGAGCAGGGAAAGTGTGAAGGGTAGAAACATTGCTGGAGGTCTGGAAAACATCCTGAAGGCATCACACATGATGAGTATGAAGTAGATCTTTTCGAACCAGGAACCATCTTGTCTCCAACGAAGAATGCGGATCCCTGTTATTTAGAAACCTTGATAATGTCAGCGGAATAATCATCTCGTAATAGCCTGCGTTGTTGTTGCCTAAGGGGTGATTTTCTGAGAAGATTACTTTTTGTCTCAATAATATTTACTTTACCCTAAATGAATTCCTTTCATGCTTATTCTAATATTCTCAGAGTCTTCTCATAACAGCCAACAACTGGTCTGTTTGTGAAGAACTCAGAAAAAAAACTGAAAATGAGAAAAACATTCGTTGAATCAGATTTGAAGCTGAATTCAAACTACAGGGGCAGCAATTACCGTAATTTCCTGAACAAGGGCCTCAGAGCTGCTCCTCATCCATTGAGCACCATAATGAGTTACAGGTTTCTCAGGAACTCTCCCAGTCTACGCGGGATTTCTCCTGTTGGGTATCACCCAAATGCTAGGGCTTACATATCTCGTATTATGATTTGCTCAATTTGGCAGTTTGACCAAACTATGGCCGTGGACTATGTCCCATTTAAGTTTATGTTTTTTTGTGTTTTCTTTTGTTCTTTTGTTGTTTTGTTTTGTTTTTTAGCTCGTTTTGTTTTCTGATGTATCAACGCAGCAGCAAAATCTGGCCCTGGCACTTCGTAACAAGCAATTTCTTACCTCTCTCCGTTTTCGGCCTCTCCCTCTTCTCGGACAACCAAATTCAGAGAGAATGCGGAAGAAAATGTATCTTCGTCGTAGTTGATTTCTGAAAATATTTGTTTCTTCAAGTGTTAATGGAGTTCAGTGAAAAGAGCTTTCTAGAGGAGGAAGTATGTGTTTTAATAGGGTTCAGATCTTGATCACGGATAATTTTTTTGATAACCGCTGCTCCTAAGCAATTCCCACTCACAAAGACAGGATGAGATTTGGATGTTCAGTGGGATAATACGGTACCTGGAGCCGATACTGTGGAATTTGGGCACATGTACCGGATACTGTAGTAGGAAATCGTCTTTTCAATAACATTCGATGATGTTTTCATCAAACTAAAAGCTCCGGATCCTTCTGTGGTTGTAACGTGCATAAAGGTGGGTCTTTTATAAAAAACTCGTCCAAAGTTTAGAGCTTTAGGTTGAAGTACAAAGATAAGGTCTTTTTTGATGTAAAGTTGAAGAACAGAGTAGTTGAAACAAGAGAGATCAAAGGAAATGGACGTTCAAACGGTGGCCAGCTAAGTAGCTTATTGAACATGGGCGTTTTTTAGAGCTTGTTCACCAAAAATGTCAACAATTTGATTGAGCAGGTAGACTACTGTACTCCATAACCAGCTCTCAATGTTTAGCCGTTCCTTTAGGACTGTACTCCCTATCTAGCAACGCTTTATGTGATTAGTTTGCTCATTGTGTTTTTAATGTAATTTTTTCTACCCACACATGGGTCCTTCTTATTGGAAACCCACATTGCAAATACAACGAAGTTTTTTCAGTATTCCCTCCAGCCATGGTGCCGAGCCCATTCGGGCACTCCTTTATTTCAATTACTTCTGTTATACTTCAGCAATGGCGGGGTATGGCATGGAGCCAAGTAATTTATGAAGAATTACTGAGGAATTTGAAAGCTCCTCTTAGGGTCGTGAATACGCTGAAATACCTATTGATGATTTTGAGATAAGCATGAGAACTGTGGAACATATCGAGCTGAAGTAAGCGTCTACAACACCGTAATTCTGCACCGTTACTGAGAAAATGTTTTGATACAAAGAAAAATCTCTCAAAAAAGTCCCCGTCTCCATCCTTTTCTCCTGCGCGACAATTTCGAAGTTCCGTCTCAAATATGCTTTTGAAATGCATCAAATTGGATGCCAGTATTCAAGGTTATTCCTGCAAAATGGCTGAAATGGAAGCGGTGTAATAAGCCTCGAAAGCGGAAAGTAACGCCTCTACAGGAAAGGCCGCTCCCGAACAGCTGCATCTTGGTAGGGAAAAGCTGGTGGAGCCTTTGTGCTAACATGATACTTATATTAGGGGATAAGAGGAAACTCTGCTGCCTCACGTGCTACAGCCCTTCGGGCGATTGAGGGAGTACCGAGACAGAACTTAGTCAAAGCAATCTTCTCACCCATATATGTTGAGGTGAGGGAATCAGTAGGAGTAGGCAAGCTACCCACGATTGCAGTCCGGTGATACAAGAAGATGAGCTCGATATTTCCTGCATTCTCATGCTTAGCTCAGTATCATCAATCAGTACTCTAGCGCATTCTTGGCGCTGAGAAATGCTTGAAATTTCTCAGTCACTCTTCATAAATCACTTCGCTTTATGCGATACCCTGCCATTGCTGAAGCATACCGAAGTAAGCGAAAGAAGGGAGTGCTCTCAAAGGAGTGGCACCACTGCATAGAGGGAATATTGAAAAAAACCTCGTTGTGGTATGCAGTGTGGGTTTTCAATGTGGAGGACCCATTTGTTGGTAGAGAAAATTACATTCAAAACACAGTGAACAGGCTAATCAGATAAGGAGTTGCCAGATATGGAACACACTCTTAATGGAATGGGTCAGCGCAGAAAACTGGTCAAGGATTAACAACGTCGAGGGCTGACACTACACTTAGAAAATATGATTTCAAGCTTTCAGGATACGTACGGTCAGATGCCTCCTTGAAACTCAAACAGCCTCCTTCAGGCATTGCCCCGATCGTAAAGAGTTACAGCTCTTCAAAGGTAAGGAAAGTATTCCGCCTGAGCCGACCAAGGCCTCCATCCCTCTGGGGTCGGTTACTTGGTACCAAATTCGCCTGGGAGGATAAGAGTACTGAGTTGCACGGCTAGCCTTCGCAAGTCATTGTATAGGCCACATGCGCATTCAAAACACTACTGCAATTCTAAGTGGAAGTCGAATGCAAGGCGCATCCCTCAGACGGGTATTGATGACTTCCCAAGATTTTTATCCTTATTGATGAAGGCATGACCCTCTATGGGGCATGCTGTCTGCATAGATCATTCTAGGATTCAACCTGAGTTCAATCGTCAGACGATAAACGAATGTATGGACTCGGTCCCCGCTCTTCGACAGAAGTTTCAATAGCTGCAGATGCACGGGACAAACGGGAAGGGCAATTCTAGAGAAAACGTATCTTTTCATTTTGAAATGCAAAATTACACGGTATATTTCTATGGTGAAAATAATGTAGTTGAAAATATCCAACCGTTTTGTAGTCTATCAGCATAAAAACTGTTTTCTGGGTAGACTTCCAGTGGCTACAATTTGATCTATTGTTTATGAAAACAGCTTCAATCAGTCATGCAACCTGCACCTCCTGACTTATAGGTAACCTAGAGCAGATTCCAAAAGTCGCCACGTTCACGCCCTGGGGAATAGGTGGACTTGGGTTTTGGAATCTCCTACTTCAGTAAGCAAAGCTTCTCCAAGAGTCTATTCGGGGTGCTGTATACCTGTTAGTCGGACAAATTGAGACCAGAAGACAGGATCCGCTAGCTAGTAGCTGTCCGTTGGTCTGAGAAGGATCATTTTTCAAAACAAGATGCGGATATGCTTTGAACATCGGTTCATACGAAAGCCTGACGTATCGAAGCGGATAAAGCAGTTGACTATACATTAGCCACATGTTTTCAACCGCTCATTCTCAATCTTCCAATCAATTTCAAGTTCAAGTTGAAGGAAAAGCGCCGGACTTCCTTAGCTCACCACCGGCAAATGAGAAGACAAGTCCATTTCAGGAGAGAAGGAGAAAAGTTTCCCATTGAACTGGCGGATTAGAGTAGAATGAAAAGGTGAGAAACTGGTAGAGCCCACCACTTCGACCTAAGCATTCCCGCAGTTCTCGCCCGGATATGCCTCCCCTCAATGTGCTCTTTGGGGAGTGTGAAAGATCAATTCGCCTATGAGGAATAGTACAACACCTGGTAACGAAAGGAATGGATTAGAATCTTCCGCAAGCTGATGTCAAACCTTGGGTCGGCTCACACTGTAGAGGACAATGTGCACTTTCTGCAAAGGAAGTCAGAAGGCGCTCCTTAATAAGAACTTAAACGCTGACGAAGATGGGAACATTTTCCGATCCGTCTGCTGTCTGCTTTCCGATCGAGCCATATTCAGCAGGAAAAGCAGAACTTTGGATAAGGGCAGCTATACGAGGAAACACTGTTTCAGAAGGGATTCAGCGAAACCAACTATTTCGTCAGAACTACAGGATTGTCTGAAGTGTTCAATAGCTGAAGGTGCCGCTGCGTCTCACCACAATGAAGAAGGCTTCTGACTCGAAAGTGACAGAAACAATAACGGAGTCGGCACTTACATCACGTCGACTTCGCAGAGACATTCTGCCTTATAACGACGACCATCGTGCACTTTGAAGATATACTGGTTGAATTCATTAGCGCTCATGTAAACATAGTTTTTCTAGTTGGATCTAACGAAGACGAAATTTACGGAAGTGCAATTGTTGCTAATGCCCTTTTACGCCTATGGGATCGACTATTACAATCGGGACCACATGATTAAACGGACTAACAGCCGAGTAGATGGATGAGAGAATGGAATGGAGAAAATTTAGCGACGTCGAGAGAGTAGTGAAGGAGACAAAGGAAATCCATCTCCGCGCCCACCTTTTCGATTTTGCTGTCTTTCCTGTCTTGAAGGCAGAATGAGCACGTGACTCGGCTCATTCATTGTTCTATGGAAAGAAAGAAAATGCTCAGAATTTCTCAACACAGGCGAGTGCAGAACTAGTCAAGACCGAGCTTCGCAATGCTCGTTTCTAGAGTATAAGCGGAGCAAACTTCAGCTACGATACATGACAAGGAGTCTATGGACGCTTCCATACCCTCGTGAGAACACGAATCCTTCGAATATTTTGGCGGAGATATTTACTGCTGTACTGCTAACTAGATTTTGTTAGGGCGTTCTAGTTCTTTGTTACCTTTTTACTGCAATCTGCTTCAGCTTGGACTAACTGAGTAACAAAACTTGAGCTTGGAGTTCTATAGAATTTCATTATTCGCCTTCAAGCTCGGGCGTGATGGTGCGAAACAACGGGATAGGAAAGGAGTGGGGCCGAAGAAGAAGCGGCTGCTTGGAGCATTTTGGTTACATAACCAGTAGTTTGGAGTTCGNTAACTAGATTTTGTTAGGGCGTTCTAGTTCTTTGTTACCTTTTTACTGCAATCTGCTTCAGCTTGGACTAACTGAGTAACAAAACTTGAGCTTGGAGTTCTATAGAATTCTTCAAGCGGTGGTGGTGCGAAACAACGGGATAGCAAAGGAGTGGGGCCGAAGAAGAAGCGGCTGCTTGGAGCATTTTGGTTACATAACCAGTAGTTTGGAGTTCGACTTTGAGGATCAGGTATGTTGCGAACGTTCTTCCATGCTGACGATGTCAGTTCACAGAAAAAAGTATCCGAGAGGATTCTTTTCATGACTGCAGCAGCAGCACTCTTCGAAATAGCATACGAACAGTTCCAAAGTGTGCGGAAAGATGGAAAGTGTGTGAAGTTGGGCAAGTGGGTCCTAAGCGATTTCAATTTGCTGCAGCTGAATCGTGTTCTGTCCCTCTGCCTCTATTGTCTTGATAAGAAAGACCCATCCAGTTGCCACCTCAGACGGGTGTCTGGTCCTTTACGACAACATGAAGCGAGCGTGTTGGTGGTTACGAATGATATGAGTGATGCTCCCAAGAATTTTCCAGAGCAGTAATATCCAAACTCATGACTCGCTTGCAATGGACCTATCGAATGATTTGTCCACCACCTACTACGAAACAACGTGAAGCTGGGAGGGAGCCACGCTTTAAGGATAGGTAAGACACAGGAAACTGCAGAGTCAACTCCTAGAATTGTCCGGTAGTATAGGGCCCTTTCTATTCCACAATACGCTCCACAAAATGGACCATCTATTTCGAAGGAATCAAGCGAACTGATTCACAGAACTTCGCTGCACCATTGCTCTCGCCAGTTCTACCGCCTACGCATTCCAATCTTTCCAGCATCGAATTAGTTTCGAAAGCTTAAAAACTTAAGATGGAGACAAAAGGATCTCCGACGATTTAGTCGTTCCCAGAATTCACAGCTTCAGGTCGACGGAATGCGGCTCTCGCTGTCCAATGATAGAACGTTTGGTTTTCGTTTCGACTAAAAAAGTTTTCATGGATATGAAACCTTTTGCTCGGAAGGCAGCCGTCGAACAATCGCCTTTCTCCCCGGAAAACCGAACTCGAAGGACTGACGACTTTTGCAAAGCTCGACTTTGCCGACTTCTTGATCAGAAAATAGTTTGTACCCCTACCAACATGTTATTACTACAATTCAAAATTGTAGGTAGTTGGAAAACGACACTCGTCCATTCGCACGGAAACAATGCGTGATTACCGGAAGCCGATAGGTGGCAACAACGGCGGTACGGAAGCCATGATTGTTCACTTATAAAGGAAAAAGGATAAAGTTTTTGGCGTTAATCAATCCCGTCTGAGTGATGCGCCCCCGCACTCGACTTCCATTCAGAATCGTAGTGCGTAATGAGTGCGTATGCGGCCTATATAATGACTTGCGGTGGCCAGCCGATATACAAGTCAGTGCTTTTATCCTCCCAGACGAGTCTGGAATTAATTCACCGACCTAGGAGAGATAGAAGGCTCGGTTGACCTAGGCAGGCATCGATCCGGGATTCGAGCCCCTGACCGTGTGTGTGATATAGTACGACACTTGCCACTACACCACCTCCGCCGTTCACTTAAACACCTTATTGTAATCTCATCAAATGCATTGGGCTAAATTAACTATTCGAAAACGTCTGAAATTTGCGGACATACACAATTGTTACGAAACAAAAGCAGTGGAGTTGGAAAAGGCACCAATGACTATTAGGTTTGAGTTCTTTCTCAGCAGTAAGTCAGAATTTTTGAAGTTGGCTCAGCGAATACAAGAGATGCAGTGGTCACAGCAAAGGTAACGGGCAGAGAAGGGCTTCCGGCAGTTGTCTAAACAGTTCAATATCCACATCTACCATAAAAGAGTCTTCATTGATCAATCCGGTCTGAGGAATGCGCCCAGGCACCCGACTTCAATCCAGAATCGTAGTGGTGTTGAATGCGTATGTGGTCTATAAAATGACTTGCGGCGGCCAGACGATGTACATGTCAGTGCTTTTATCCTCCCAGACGTGTCTGGTACCAATTAACCGAACCAGGAGGGCTGGAAGGCTTGGTGTGAAGGGTTGAATGTTTTTTGGATGAAAATATTCATTTTGACGTGAGCTAAGACCTTCTAAAAATGATCCCCCAGACGACAAGAACTATTCTTCTAATCTGATATTATAGCCAAGCTTAATCATTGAGCTTCTATCAGCAGCCTTCCCCTCTATTTACTTTATTTACACCTTCAGCGGGTAAAAAACCTATGCAACATGGAGTTGTTTACGAAGAATGGGTTGTCGGTCTATAGAAATTCAAAACATTATTAAGCTTTTCTGAAGACCATGTAGTGGTAAACAAAGTGTAGCTAGACTACTCCGATACATTCTTTGAAAATCGCGTAACTCGTCCACAATTGAAGAATAATAAAAGCCGTTCTGTTCTGTTGCTATGTATTCACCTTTTTATAAATTCCTTACAAAAGCAGATCAGGTTTCCTGCATCCGTCCCAGAATACCACACTTTTCCGGGCAGCAGCCCCCATTACTTTTTTCGGCTGATGTAGTTTTTGACTCAAAGCTTTCTGATTAGACTACGTCTGTGGAGAAGCCTATGTGGAATTTATACAAGCGGAGAACGGCTGGCGAACGTGTTGTTATTAGTGAGGGCGAAAATAACGCCTCTGTAGTTGATGGCTCTCGTTCGACTCATTAACTGCGACAAATTGGTCATAGCTCCTCCAAAAGAGAGTAGTGACTCCAAACGAAGGGGACCATTGGATTCGACTTACGGTGGTCGCCTAGCTATAAATCAGTGAGAGAGTACTTTTGAGAGAAGCGTTCCGAAATTCTGTATGCAGATCATCAGGAAAAGAAGTCATCGATTTTATCACAAAAACAGCTTCTCTGCATGTCCTTTGGCAGGTAGGTGAGTTCTTACAATGAAATATGAAATAGACAGCCCCCAGATGCAGTACCCAATTTGCCTGGCCTACTCATTCCCTTTTCTGGTGTAATGAGTTCGGCTCAGCAAAAGATCACCCAAATACCCACTGTTATATTCACCCACATAGGTTTAACTCCACCTGTAGACACCAGTCATGATATTTTTGGGGTATCAAATAGTCTTAAAAGGTCAGTGGAAGGGATAGTCGGAATCTGCCCCTAGGAGTCGGTATGGGAGTTGAATGCGGGGATGTATCTCGGAGACCTTGATCCTTTACTGTCACTCCGAGACATCCATACAGAGGCAACGGTTTGAAAGAGGCGACCCTGCCAAACTGTGGCCCCTCAGTCCGTGATTTGTAGACACTGTTTATATTTTCATTAAACCCCATATTATCTTCCCAGGATACGTTTTTCTTTTGATGGCCCTTCCTATAGCATTTGCTCAGCGGGGAACGTGTCTGGGAACATAAGTGCAACCTCTATAAGGTCTTAATTTCCGGCGATTATATGTACATATGTAGAATGTCTGAAATATAAGCGGCACATGTATAGGAATAATCCATCTGAGGAATAGTTTTTGTAAATATACAGGAGAGGACCCCCGCATCGTTTACAGGCGACGGGTATCGTCTGTACAGCATGGTCCGGGGAGAAATGAAAGGTTATTTTTACGACACATAGCCACCTTTATATCGACA
>UZAF01020860.1:2318-15796 GCA_900617895.1 Haemonchus placei | reverse complement strand
TGAAGAACAAGGCCCCTTGATAACGACATGTGATATTGATGTTATCTTTACACGGAACATTTGTGAGTACCGCCCAAGGCATTGGCTGCCTTATAGTTGAGTCTTTATAGGGTATTCACTTTCAAAACGAAAACAAAAGATCGCGACTTCCACAAGAAGGCGTAAGCACCGACTTACATTGAATACCATTTGCTCTGCTCTGTTAGTCCTGCGTCAAACCTCGTGTACAGAAAAATATTATTTGTTTCAAAGAAGGAGTTAAGAGTTACTGAAACCTTGTCAAAGGAGGGGGTATTGTAAATATATGTCGAGATATGTGTCCGGAAAGAGTAATAATGTGCATGACAATAAAGTAAATGATGGAAATAAATATTATGACAAACAAATGTATTTCAAAGAAGAAATAATAAAACACTCACCATACAATATATGTACCTGCAAAATACTTCGAAGTGGTAAGTATCGGGTTCCGAAACGACCATGATACTTCCACTCTATTGCAACTTAGCAGTATTCACTTGAAAAGGGGTTCGAAAATCTCAAGAAGCAAAAAAAGGGCGAAAAAACAGCCAAATTTGCGGTAGAATTAGACGAATACAGGTAGGCCAACTCAGCGTCTAATTATAGCGGCGTTATCAATCGAGCGTCTATCAGCTGGATGGGCAGTGGGTAGGCTGACTAGGGGTGTATGTCGTTTGGCGACAACAAGTGGCTACGGTCGCCGTCGCACGCACGCAACGCGCCGGACGGGTGAATCGTTGAAGTCTGAAAATAGCCAAGCGTTTCATTGCTTTTTCATGTTATAAATGTTTTTTTTTACCCTGAGCCCGAAAAGGGAAGGGTCTCCAGGGTGGGTGAGTCATTGAATGTTCAATTCTTATCCCATCTCAGCTTTTTGCAGGATATAATCATTTCACCCACCCCGGAGCTCCTCCCCATCTAGAAATTCGGTAAAAACAATTTGACTAAAGACCATCACTAAGCACAGGTAAGGTTGGCTACCCTCCCTTCACTGCGCTCCACTCTTCAACTATCCAGTAGAGCGGTCGAGCCTCTCCAAATTCTTAGAAATGACGGCGCTCATCTAAAGTATTTTCACCTTTAGCGCATGAAACATCCATCAGCTACTTGTCAAGTGACTGTACTCCTAGGGAACACCGATTAGTCAGTATTTACTACTGAAAGCGGAGCAGGGTAAATAGTAAGGGTACAGCGGGCCCTATTTTCGGATGCGAACTGTTTTCAAGATTAGTCAACTCGTCAGAATAGTGATCAGAGGCTCAATCTATCAATCTGCTTCCGTGTTTAGACAGGTACATACCTCCGTATGAGGAGGTTAATTTTGTATAAAGAAAATGCTTAAACGAATGAAATCGGTTTAGGCAGTAGAGATCCAAATTAGGAATGTCTTCCTGCTGTTCGAGCTTAGTTGGTATAGTTTGGGGTCCTGCGGTTTTCGAAAGTTGGATGTGGTTAGGTCAATCAATTACAGGTTGGCGTGGCGCTTCGAATTCAAAAGAGTTGCTATCTTCTTCACTTTCTGTTCACGGAATCCAACTATTGACTACAGTTAATAACGATGTGTAAACCGGGTACGGGAGGGAAACATGCGATTTATCTAACTCTTCGTTATCTACTCCTGATGTCTTCTTTGTGCGCATTGGTAAGTGGACAGGTGAATAAGTCCGGGGAAGTTTGTTGACATGCCGATTTTTTTTCGACCGCTGTGTTAGACTGTTTTATTTTTGGTTGAACATCTGCACACTTACTTTTTTAACTTTTGACCTTCAATTTTCAACCTGCAAGTTGCTCTTTTATTATATTTTGAAGTTACTCCATTTATTATTGCCTTGGAATGCTTGCCTGCCTATTCAGGCTTCTTCAAAACTCGCCGCGAAACGGTCTCCGATATCACGAATTTCGTTCTAACTGCTTATTAACGGAATTCATATTGTGGCGCTTGGGAACAGCCATCAATGACTGAGAGGTTTTGGGTGCATGCATTGTTCGATTTATGTCTGGAACCTCCTTTGAAACAAGCTTGCCTGCTGATTCAACATTCGCCTGCGCCGCAAAATGGCCAGTTGTGTTTTTCGATCCTTCAGGAGAATGCTTCTGAATCGAGCATAAATTTTCCAAGCTGCTGCTAGAAGAAACTGTTCTTATATTCTGCGTAGTACTTCAATACATTCCTTGGATGGTTGAACGTCATTGTTTGAATATATACATCAATTGATGTTCAAGTTTTGATTAATCTATTCTCATGGTAGGCACATTAAGTCACATGAAGTTTTAACTGGATTCCAACTTGACTATATCACTGACTAATGTAAAACTTGCTGGTCTGGTCATTTCTTCTTATTTTACCTACCGAAAATCTCCCTGGGTTTGTTCAAATCATAAGAGAGGGCGGCGCCGACATCCCTTTGCTGCCAGAGCGATTCGCCCGTTGATGACAATATGCGACTTTCATCGAAGCATCGACCGACCCCACCCTGATGTTGGAGAGTTGCCTTAGTTACTCACTGGACGGTAAACTCGTTTCCTTGATTCATTTCTGGTCCACCTCTGGCTGTTAGTCACATCAGAGATACCATTGCGTCATTCCACTCATTTCTCCCGCCCCAGCACCATCACGATCCGCTAAGTGGAGGCTTTATTAGTGTTTCAATCTGCTTGTTCAATTATAATGTCTGCTCAGTTCACGTGTGCTTGGTGCGCTGGTAATCATCAGCAGGAGTCGGCAAGACGAGACCAACCACGAAGTGACCACAGTGGTTGGAGCTGGACGGCGTTACTTAATTGGCGACAAGTGTGCTGTCTATCGGTGTGGTTAGAAGTGAAGCATAACGCCGAAATGCAGGGAATTTGCTGTTGCACTCCATGTAAGCCGAGGTGAGTTGAGAAGTTTTTTGGATAATACAAGTGTTCATTGTGTAAAAATATGAATTCGCTCGGCGTTAATAAGTTAAAAATGGTTTCTGTATTTCCTGCTTGCGGCTGAAACTCAAAATATGCATAGTAGGGAGTTTTTGCAATTGTTAGGAAGTCCTTTTTAGTTACCAATAAATCGTCGAGTTGTCTGCCGCGACTTCACTTTTCTTTTGATTTTTGATTCTCGGTTGCACGCTCAAAAACCGTTGCGGACTGCGTTGTCTCTTCTAATTTTTCTTTTTACTTTTGTATTGCAAATTTTTGAAATCTTTGTATTAATTCGCTCTTGTTAATGATCAACGCCCTATTAAAGTGTACTTTTACAATTTAAATCGTTCTCTTTCTTTTACTCTTTTTGTTTTCGAAGGTTGCGCATGCAAAAGAGGTCACAGTTGCTGCTCTTCCCATTTTACAATCGTTGCGGGGAATCAGTAATTGTTGAGCTTGATTCACTGAAGTACGTGCTGACGGAGTAGTTCGATAGGTGGTACTGATAATGGTAATGAGGAATGACTAAGCGATAGTCTCAGTCACATGTTACTGATCCTATCAGTTTTTTACATTGTATGTTCACAGAGGCGGGCTTGTTCATTTCCATACTCTAACCGCAGTTTGGAATATATTCCACTATTTTTGCATCACTGCTGTGGGCGCATGAAGAGTGTTTGAAGTTCGCTCTGTTCATTCAGTGGAAGTGTATGTACTTCTTCCTCACCTTTCGCGTTTCTTTTCACCTGCATTTGTTGTGGGCAAGTTTTGGCTTTGAAAATGGTGATGCGCTCTCATGTGAGTTGGTATTCACACGAAAGACATCAATTCGTATGAATTATTCCCATATAAAGACGACGCTCACCCTCTTTGAAGTGAATTATGCTCTCGTTTATTGACTATTTCAAACCATCTTTTAACTATGACGTTCTCTCAATGATATGAATTATGACCAATAATGCCGCACACATTTGTAGTGCGGGATGGACTTCTGTCCACTGCTACGATGTCCAACTTCTGACACATTAGTCTGTACTGGCGACCTGGAAACTTTTTTCAAATTCTACCACACTTTACTAAATGATTTTTTGAGAAAGCCACAAACGCCTTTATTTCTGTTCGAATTCTTTTTTTGCTCTGGCTTCAACGGAGCGTGCCTAAAGAAGTGCATGTAGATATTTCGAGTGCAAATATCGCCTTTTAAAGTATTTCAAGTGGTTCTAAAAACGATATGATAGTGCAGACGCAAATCACGAATGTATCCCGAGCAATGTCAGGATCTTGATACTCATATGCAATGCTACCCTTTTCTAGATCTACACGCTCAAAAACCCATCATTTCGAACAGTTATGCATTGAATAAGAAAGTCACAAGCAGTCCTAATTGCTTTCAGCCTTGGACAAACTTTTTTACGCTGATCGGTTTACATCAAAAATAGCGACAGGTTTACCGGAAGGCTCCAGATTAGGAATTTCAGAGATAAAGAAATGGACTATCAAAGTTGGTGCAGGGAGGAGAAGAGGTGTTGCAAAGTTGAACTAGTCCCTAGTTCCTTCATATATCAGGTGTTGGTATAAAACTCTGGAGAACAAACTATTGTGATCAATAGTGAAAATTATCACGATATTTCGTAATGAATGTTTATTCAGGAGACTTTTTCCGAAATTGATTAGGCTTGCCTTTAGAATGAGGAATTTGCACGACATGACAGTTTAACGATTTGGAGCCAGTCACTTTACAGTTAAAACAGGATTTCAAAAGAAGAAAAAAAAATTATGCAGAATCCTGTAATAATGGGGACGCCGAGAATGACTGGAAGTTTTTTGCGGAGTAACTCCAAAGTAGAAATTTCGAAGAAGACGGAAAGCCATTACTTTTGCTGCAAAGAAAAAAGAGAAAAAAATTTGCAGATATTGCGCAACTCTACAGGGTGTTCTAAAACTATAGGCGCTAATTCATGGCTATGTATTTGAAGCTTCTTAGCCGGGAATGACAATGGAATCTGTTCGTACGTTTGCTTACATGCGCTACAACATGCTAAAACCACATTTAGCAACATCCCCCATTAGCAACAATGGAGGGCCAAAATCTCTTCCCGATCTTTGCGCGTGCTGCACGCATGTACCCCTCCTCCATTTCTTCCCAGCAATTCTTGAGTCCTGCTTCCAAGATTCAAACTGGGAATGCAAACGCGTCTGGTTCTCTTCCAATCAGGGACCATAGGATTTATTCACGTGCGTTAGGATCTGTAGAGCAGGATGACCATTCCTCTACTCCTGATGAAGTTGGACAGCTAGCATCGTCATTTTGCTGTTCCTACGCAAATTTTTTTTTGTGAGAGATTGCACGTTCGATGTTTCTAGTGGAAGGCGATCGTTTTATTCGTTAAGGATTGCCTTTGTCGTGAAAGTTTTTAGCCGGAGATAACGAGGGATGCGTGTTTCCACTCAGGTGTGTTAGCAACCTTCTGCAATATTTGACCCTACACTGTCTGCTGAGATCAGAAATTAAGCGACATTGTGCATGCATTCTGCAGGACCACGATCGACTTGCAAACAGACTATTTTAATGGTAGTATCTTTGAAAACGCGAGCGTTTCTGCCCTTTCCTGGTTTGTCTTTGACTGAACCTTCTTCTCTTGATCGTTTTATAGCCTTCTATGTGATATTATAGGAGGGATCACAAGGGATTTCGAAATCCCTTTTCGCCTCTCGCATGCCAATGGCTGCTTTTATAGTCCGCCGGCCGGCCCGCGAGTGCGCACATGCCGGAGGCGGCACTTTTCACTTGTTTACAACTGAATTTTGATCGATACCGCAAGCCGAGCAGTCTCCCGGCCGGCGGATCATGAAAGCAGCCAATGGTTGCAAGTGGCTTTAACTGAGCCTCCGCCATCTGAGATTTTGGGAGTCTCACTTCAGTAACTGTGCGTATTCCCAAAAAACCTGCTTGTGCAACATACTATTGACGAGTAAAGTGAATTTGACAAGTTATCTCTACCTTAGAAGTTCTGAATTTCGGCGCCTTTCTGTATATTCCGCCTTGCAAAACTCTTCTGCACTCAACATCACATCTTTTAAAATACACCAGGCGGGGTCTCATGTGGCTCCGTCTTCTAGCCATGAGGACGGAGCCACATGAGCTAATTTTCATTATAGACCTTCGTCGGATCTATGAGTTTCCGCTCAGACCCAGCCCCCTGTGGTCTGATCCTGCCACCCACCATGAGTGTTCCCATCCCGCCGCCATACTCCTTCCAACTTTGAACTTTCTAGGTCCACGGGGAGAGGAGTTATGATTTTCCAAAATGTTTTCATAAAGCATTGCATTTTTGGAGAACGCCCCGCCCATCAGGGGCGGGTCTCCCCAGTTCGATCTAACTTACCGCTTTTGTAGCTACGCTACTCAAGTATTACGGCTTCGATATGTTTTCATTCCTGATGCCGCCGAGGTAGCCACCATAAAAAGGAACGCCAATAAAGCCATGGCGGATTGCTACACATCATCTTCGCGCAATAAGTTTTCAATAACCTGCGCTTCCAACCTTTCAATGACCTGCTCTTCACTCAATTGCCGACCTGCGTTGTGCAATAGCCTCGAACAACGTATTCACTTATCCCAGTAAACGTTATAAAGAAACCCGCGTGGCACATCAGAACAAACTACACCTCTAGCCATTTTTAAACCTCAGTTTCGAAGCCGTAGTGACTGAATTTGAAATCGTGGCCCTCAGTACAGCTCATTTCGATGCACGCCATGCCCACTGTGGGCGGGGCTCCTCCAAGCTGATGTGTGCTTTACACTTCTCGGGACATGGCCCACCCATCTCACGCTTGGCCCGGCCTCTATAGGCAGATCTCAAGGAGCTAAGGAATTACAGACAGGCATACATAACGACAGACCACAAACGACAAACAGAACGACAGACGAAGCGCTTCATAGTAAGTAGAATAAGTGTAATCGTTCATGAACGGTGAATGGAGTTAGGTTATTTGGCATGTCAACAAGCCACAAACTGCGGGGTACACTTTCTCATTGATTCCTTTCGCTGCTCCTTTCTTAAAAGCATTCATTGCGTAAGCAAACTGATTAAAGGCACAGTTCACGATAAAAATGGTGTCTGGGTCTCCCTTTAGGATTACGCAGTGTCCCCTAATGGTAATAGTAAGTACACTGTCGGGCCTAAAAACTCACAGCTAGGGCATAGTGAGAGCCCCGTTACCGGATCGCCCCTTGACCGATGTCACGTCGGACGAGGAGGTGCCAGCATCCTTTTGTGCTCTGCGGCTCTGACACCATACCGTACAGTGCATCGAGACCGCGCTAGGGGAGGAGATCTGGGGTTGGGTGAGATGATCAAATCATGCAGAAAGCTGGGCATCACAAAATTTCGACGCTGTAGCTCGGTCTGAATGTATTCCGTCGTCGTATCAAATAGATGGTACAGTTCTGCGACCTTCTCTGATGGCGCTGTACAACCCCAAATCTCTAAAAGATCTGTAAAAGGCGTGAAATAGCCCAACTCTTAAGCAAATGACATTTAATGACCATTTACATCTAGTAACCACAATACAGCTATTTATCTGATATCATGTATGCAAAATTTTTTCGTTCGAGGCTATTTTTCAAACGCCCCCACTGTCTTTTTATCCTCTTCATTTGTTTACTGTTACACACTTAATCACGACCAGGGAGCAGCGTGGTGATACTCAATTTCCGCATTTAACTAAGGTTATCTTCTACACAGGTATGCGATAACTGGAAGCTCGGTTCAAGATTTCCACAACCCTTCACGTGCATTTCGGAGAACTTCCTAGTTGTTCGCTACTTCCTTGAGCGCTCTCAGGGTATAGTTCCCCTCCACTTTTAGAGTGTTTCCCGGGGTGAAAAACCATGCTGTCTCCAAATTACGATTCATGTGATCAAAATACACGAACTTCAGATACCAATCTATTATAACATTAGGCAGACCATCTGACCCATTTCAAAAAGAACATTTTCTTGGGTTGATTCTACCCTCTCCTCCCCTGGACGTTATGCATACGGCCCAGCATGGATGGGGTATTCGGACGGACTTTGGTTGTTTTACAATTGCGCAGAGCTGACTACATCAAGCCAGAACTGTACAGAACTGACTTTCACTGTCGCTATTGGTTATGTCAAGTTGTTTGAACTTCCTACATGGGTTCCCTTGTGATCGTTGCAGCCTCCACAATGCCGGTGAGACTCGTACGAGGATGCACAAGGAGCAATCTTTGAGTCTTTATACCTGCCTAACTAGGCATTTTCCACACATGTGATGCAAAATTCCATACATATGACGTAAAAAGATAATAGATCAATCAACGACATCTCGTTCGACACCCTCGCCCAGAAGGCATGGTAAGGGTTGTCGCTGACGTTGATTGATTTTAATTTTAGCGTTACGGCAAATGCTCTAGCTTGTGTACGCTTTCTACTGTTCAATGTCAAAAGAGTGAATTAGCAGTTAACAGTGTGGCACCTAATAGTTTGCAGCGATTGATTCGGGTTTCAATTTGATGAATCGGATTTCCTTGCATGTCAGGACGTGTGTTCCGTCCATTTTTCTTTCTCCCACATTTCCAACTCAGTAGCCTCTTATTAGTATTAGTAAGTTGAGGAGAACATAATTTTTCATCGCAGTAATTCGACACTTTTAGCCTTGATTATTTTTAGCTAAACCAGTCGTTGCGATCAAGCCATTTCAAAGAGTTAGCGTTAGAAATGCCGATGTTCTGACACCTGCAAGTGGTTCCAGTATTTCTAGGCGACATTTCGACATTTTGCCTCCACTCAGAACTAATGAGGAGCATGAGCGGTGCATAGAGATGATCTATTTCCTCCATCCCAGTTTTACGGCCGCTTAGTTTTCTATCTTATAGACGTCTTCTTTCGTAATCGGGAGTGGTTCCTGCATTAAAATTATGCAGGTGTGGAGTGGGAGTGCTTTCCCGTTCGTGAATTATAATCAGCTGTTGTATTTGACGTGCATTGAAGGTCATCACTGGCTAATCAGGCAGCCTTACCGAACAGTAGTGGTTTGACTACTGAGGGAAACTCTTTTACCTCCTCTTAATCTGCATTTTTTTCCACGCTATTCGGTAAAACAGTTACTCTCGAAGCGATATTAAACGAAGGCGTTCCGTCAAAAAGTGTGGGGCCTTCATGTGTTGAGGTTTGCTGGAGAAAACCATTCTTCGACAGTTTTTTCAAACAGTGCTTAGATGGGAGTACGAAAAAAATGTGTTAACAACTAAGTAAACTAAAAGTCTGGTCCCTGCTGCGTGCGTTACGCAGCTGCGGCAATAGCCCAGACAAGGGAGGTACTGCTGAATAATTTCATTACTATTAGTCTGGCGAATCATGATAGCACCAAGGTTTTAATCTTTTTGTTCTCAATGTTTGGAACCTTGACTGCGCTATCGACTTGTTTGGTAGCGGAAAATGCACGCATTGTGCGGCGTAGGCGTTTGATGAGACGATAAAAGGAATGACTTTCAGGAAGTAGACAGCCGGTTTACTAATTATCATTACTAGATATAAAGCGTTTGACTTCCACAAATTCCGACGTTATGATAAGGGTCGTGTTAGAACAGGTGAGTCATTGGACAAGATGACCATGAACTCCGCGTAAGAGGGAGGTGACTAGACGTGCACCGAAACTGGTGATGCCAAGGGCACACCGAAACTGGTGATGCTAAAGACGCACGAAGAAGTCAAACATGAGGTAGAAGTAGACAAAGAGGCGGAAGAGGAGGAGTCATTGGTGCTGGGCAAGACATCCTTAAAATGGGCGGTACTTACTGCATATTTTCATCTCTCAACTTCAGGAAAGCCCGGTATGATTCTCAAGGCTGCCCCTCCCTGAGAAGTGGGCGTAGTCTCTCGTGGTCCGCTTTGATTGAGCGCTACAAGAGTAGCACCGGGGAATAATCTCGTCATAAGTGGTAAAATGGTTCAGAAGGCGATGTAAATAGGATGGGAGGTGTCCACTAGTATTTTCTGCGATGACGGATCTCCGAAAGATTCAAAGAAAATAGTTATCATATCGTTGGAAGGCTCACTCATGGGTAGCGAGTGCTGTTCCACCTGGAATTAGGATGCCAAAATAGGCATGCAACTGAAAGCGAATAGAGCAGTCCGAAATGAGAATCTCAGGGCTGTTATGAACAAACCCTGAATAGATGAAGGTTATGCTAGGGCAGCGTCGGTCATGATGTGAACATTTTTTGGATAGGGCTCAGGATCATCAGTTCAAAACCGCTTCGGTTTTCAAAGTGCAGGTTGAGGTCTCACGAGGGCCTCGAAGAGAAAAGAGGCCAGTCCTGAAGAACACAGAAAGGGATCCCTTGCATGATTCTCGCGTCCGAAGTATTCTAGGTCACAAAGTCCATAGGTTCTATGATCACCACATGGGCTGTTAACTATCACGGGAAGGGATTTGCTCAGCAGATCAAGTTTCGGCTGCTGGTGAATCTCACCTGCCGATNCCCCCCCCCCCCCCCCGTTTACTAATCCCAACATAGGCGTTTGATTATCACGGGAAGGGATTTGCTCAACAGGTCAAATTTCGGCTGCTGGTGGATCTCACCTGCCGATTTTTCTTCACGCATTCTTGTTAGGGGATGCGTATCGATTCTGTGTACGCAAAACCTTAACTCGTACAAGGGCCCGCGAGCTTCCGAAAAGAGTTGAAGTAAGAGAGCGCAATATCTGTTACATATTTTTGTTGTAGTATATGAAAGATTGAACTACTACATTGTTCTCTCTTCATGAGATGTGCCTCGCATTTGCCATAGGTTCGGAATCGTAGTTTCACTCGAACGTCGCTGCGATCATGGAAAGGAGTTACGAAGCTCAGCTGGAGGTTTTAGTAATACCTTTCGTTAGAAAAGACATTTTCGGTATTATCGAATCGGTTACGGTTAGCCAAAAGTTACCAACGCTGGTTCCGTTTTGATTTGGTAGTCGGTAATCGGACAACGCGTCTGGTGGCAAGACTACTTCCACTGTTTCATCTCGTTTGCGCTTCTACTACTGACTACTGATATGCTATTTTTACTTCACTGTTATAATACAATGTTTTGATGAAAAGTTGATTCGATCTCTTTTTTCTTCACTCTCGACGAAATTTTTTTCCTAATGGTTGATTGCTTCGAGTATTCAGTTAAGAATCTCAATTTAGCAAATGTGCGGTATTACAGACTACATTCCACGAAGAACCGATTTTTGAAAGATCAAAACCTTCTGTTATTGTTTCTGCTGGTTGTACTGTTCAAAAATAGAAGAGAAAATTTGTGATGCATGCTTGACGCTACGGCGTTTTTGAAATTTCTGGCATCAATTTCAAAATTCTGAAGCCGGTGCATAAAACCTTCGACGATTTGAGGCTATCGATTTCTTTCAAAATTCTTTCCTCTCATAAAATGTAAGATGGAAAGTAAATCATACAACCTTTTCGTTTGGTTTGGTCACGTTTTATTATACCAGATTTTTTTTTCACCAACATCAACCACCTTCTGCCAAGGTTCTTAAGGCCACGGATGCCTTTGGCGCCGAACGTCGGTGACTTATCAGAGAAGGGTTTCAACTTCCCATTGAACTTTGAATAGAGACCTAGGTATATCGAAAGGGCCCGGAAAGCTATTAAAAATAAGGAAATTAAAACTGCTAAATGAGTTCCAAAAAAGTTCTGAGCGTTCAAAGTTTGCATGCTCAAGGCATGGAGAGCTAGTGCCAGTTGATAAGCGCGGTTGCCCGCAATGGCTAAAAGGGTCACCGCAGCGTAATGGCACTGCTCTCCATCTCCAGGTGAGTGATAAGGGTTTGCTTCCCGATGGTGTTTTTGCCTTTGCAAAACGTGCTTTCCTCCGAATGAAAGCTCCTGAACCGTGTTTTCTTACTGGTTCAAGTTAGCGCTTTCTTTCGGCTTTCATCGTAATTTCGTCGTAATTTCGATCACCTATCTATCACCTATCACCGCACTTATCTAAAATTTCTCCACGTCATATTTGTAACGCTCTTTGGTTTTCAACACCGGAACATACACTCACGCCCAAAGTGAAATAGTCTTGGACATTTGGTTTTCAACACCGAAACACACACACTCACACCCAAAGTGAAATAGTCCTGGGCACGCGATAAAACTCAACATTGATGAAACAACCCAAGAAATGGGTGGAGAAAAGTGTATTTTTTGGTTTCGAATCGATTGTGTTTAATTGCGGCTGTAGACAAGGCTTCACTAGTTTCTCGGATTATTTCATCATGCAGTTTTTCACGCAATATCTGTTTTAAGTAACTCGTGTTTTCCCATCCATCTTGAGGAATTTTGAATAAGTGCGATGATGGGTGATAGATAGTGGTTCGCAAGTAATAGTCGAAACAAAGCGCTAACTTAAATCAGTACAAAAACATGGTTTACAAGCTTTTATTTGGGGTGAAGCACGTTTTGCAAAAAAGCGAAAACGACAACGGGGAGCAAACCATCATCGCTCACCTGAAGAGGGGGAGCACATCCACTAGGCCATGGTCGCCCAAGCGGGCAACTGCGCTTATCAACTTTCACCATCTCTCCATGCCTTGAGCATGCAAACTTTGAACGCTCGCAACTTTTTTGGTAGACCCATTATGCAGTTTTAATTTCCATATTTGTTAACCAGTCGGCTTACTCTGGGCTCTCCTCCTTCTTCTGTTAAAGTTGATCCGATGCATGCATTTTTCCAGGTTCTAAAAATCTGATCCAAGAAAACAGGAACGATTGATTTCCAGCGAAACACCCTGCCAACACATTTCGTGCCTTGGGTTCATTCCTTCTTATTCCAATTTGACTGCTGCATCCAGTTTAGCTACCTTCTACTACCTACCATTGCTGTCTTAAAGCTACCGCCAGCACTCGTTCTAAATTTGAACGTCACAGGTCAAAATTAGCAATTTTCGCGTGCGTCCCACCTTTTGGCAAACATGCCACCTCCCATCAGCATTCCCATCTGCCATCTTTATTTCTAGCAAATTTGAATGCCCCTGGTCTAAACTGCCAATTTTCAAGCATGCCCCGCCCATAGTTGAGAGTTGTCGCCTACCATTAGTGTTCCCACCCTGCCAATCCTGTATCTAAACCCTTAATGGCTGCTTTCATAGTCCGCCAGCCGGCCGGCCGGCCGGTCGGCGGACTATGAAAGCAGCCAGTAGATTTGAACATGCTATATGCACGGTGACAGTAGTTGTGAATTTTCGCTGAATCTCCGCCCATTATGGGAGGAGTCTGGTCCTGCTCTTAACATGATTGTTCCCATCCAGCCGCCTGTACTCATACCAAATTTGAACGTATAAGTGCTCGGGAACAGTAGATGTGAATTTTCGCACAAACTCAACCCACTGTGGGAGTCTGCTCCTGCTACCAACCATAATTGTTACCATCCTGCCGCTCGTACTCTTACCAAACCTAAACGTTCTAGGTGCACAGAAACAGGTGTTGTGAATTTCACATACATACATACATACATACATACATACATACATACATACATACATA
>UZAF01020857.1:0-15832 GCA_900617895.1 Haemonchus placei | reverse complement strand
CTAGAATATTTAAAAATGACCGGAGCAAAGTAGGTGACAACGGTACAGCAGGATTTGGCATGATAGCTTACCCTTTTGAGTACTTTCGTCCAATCACTATCGCCTTTCCTAACTCGGATTTCGAAAGCCATATAAAAATTCGAAAGGAATCTTTCTGAAAAAAATGAAAACGAATTTACTGCGTCTCACCAAACCCTTCCGTTCTCTGGAATGTAGTTCGCACCGCGACGGTGGACTAACTTACCTTTTTCCCCTTCCAAAGAGGCAGAGCAGCCTGATTAGTAGTGACGAACGCTTTCATTCAGGTGATATCGGTTACTATGATGATGAGGAGAACATCTACCTCGTTGACAAATCCAAGGAAATGATAAAAGTACACGGTTATCAGGTCAGAGATTCCTTCGTTAGCTCCCGACAAGGTTTCTGAGTCTGTGGTGGACTAATGTTCTAACTCGACTGGATTCAAGAAGTTCCACTTGATTGGTAGTTGAGATGATTTTGCCGAAGTTACCAGAAAAGCACGCCCATTTGAGTTATCGCTCATTCAAGGCTAGAAAAGTAAAGTAGTCTGAGAGCAAAGTATTTTAGCTGTGAATCGGCTTTTAAGACTTCAGCAAGTATGTCATTCGATTTGAACGGGATGTGTTGCTACTGGACTGGCTATTCAGAGATTTTTTTATCAGGTTGAAAGTATCTACCGAGAACTTAGCAGTAGTCCAGATTTCCCCGTGATTTTCTGGGGTTCCTATTAGAGGACATTGACTTGTTGAGATTACAGTCGGGCGACATGGGCTCCTATCTTCTGGGTTTCATCTATCATTTACAATTACAGGTAATCCCCACTGAACTCGAGGCACTACTGATCACTCATCCCGGTGTCGCAGAAGCAGCTGTCGTCGCTATTTCAGATCGTGAGGCTGGCGAAAGGTAATTTTTCAACAATTTCTTGAAAATGTTCGGGAGAGGGGGAATGGGTCCGAAGAACGATGACGGTCACTACTGAAGAATCTTGTAGGCGAAGAACTTTCTTTGTTATTTCCAACCTCTTTTGTTACTTTGAAACTATTTATTTACATCTATTCGTCTATTCATCAGGGTGGCTTTGTCTCTCACCGCTCTACAACAATTTTGTTTCAAGGCAAGGCATGTTTTGTTATTTTAAGGCCGGTGGCTTTCGTTGTATTGGACAAAGCTAAACCAGCCAGTACCAAGCAGATAATGGATTATGTAAATGGTAGGTACTACCACATTTTGGTGCTCTGTTTCAGAAATCCGTGCGTTAACTACAAACCCGGACGGTTCCGCTAGGCAAACTTTTCGTATCTCTATATTGCTGCGCTGCGAGCTTTTTCACACATCAATACCAACTCCAGCTGGATATCTTCCAGAGAGAATTAGCTTCATCCGAGGGTCCTTATCATTTCAGAACGTGTAGTGAGATATAAGAGGCTGGTGCAGGTGAACGTGGCTCAAACTCTGCCTCGATCTCCATGTGGCTCGTTGCTACGACGTCTACTCGCTCAGGCAGCTGTCCTCAACGTTTGCAATATGCCTTGACTTCATTTAGACCACTCTGCTTGTTTATAGTATTTATCATTCGGGTACTTGTCTTTCCAATTTTGTTATTGGCCCTTGGCTAAATTTAATAAATATTTCTGCTACCTTTATTTCCAATTACACTGGAGCGGAAAATCTATGAACGGCTTGTTCCAGTTCGTTCGAAGGTGCTTCACAATACAAATGCTCATTATAAATTTCATGTAATAATTTAATTTCAAAACGTCGAAGGAGTAGTGAAGAAGACAAAGAACATCCGGCTCCACAATCAGCTTTTCGATACTGTAGTCCTTCCTGCTTTGACGTACACCTGGAAGATTAGGACTCCACGAATGCAGGATGAAGATGCTGGCACCGTCCCTCAACGCGCTTTGGAAAGGACGATGCTCGGAATTCCCCCGTACACGCAAGTGCAGAAGGGAATCTAGAGTCCCGAGCTCCGTTATCGAACGAAAATCAGGGATGCCGTTGATTACGCCAAGAAATCGAAGATCGGATGGGCCGGACACGTTATGCGATATTCTGATGACCGCTGGACCAGGACGGTTAACGACTGGACTCCTCGGGACATCAAACGAACTTCAGGACGGCCGCCAACGAGATGGTCAGACTTCTTGGGAACGGAACGTTGAACCTCGTGTCCGTGGAGCGAGGACATTTCACTAAGCCATTCTAACTCGCGAAAGGGACGAATGGAGATGTTACTGGTGTTCGATCGAGGAAGTCGATGACTAACCGACGGATGATGCAGGCGAAAGTAATGACTGACAATTCAGCAGGGATAATTTGAAAGTTTTATACGAGTTTCTTCCCTGAATCACTACCATATGGGGAAGATAGTGCCGCTCAGTTGAATCCAGTCACACCTGAAAAATATGATCAACAAGCCATTACTATAAATGGTGTCTGAGCGCTAACGCTAATATGAAGAGTGCTGCAAGCACGTCCGTCGAAGAGAAGCTTTCAAACATCGTTCCAGTCGTAGAATCAGGTGCAGAAGTACATCGCGTCTATTCCAGTTTTTGTAGAATTGTTTATTCAGATCTTGAGATTCGCTAGGGAGAATAAATAAACAGCCTAATGAATGTATCTTGCACCTGATTCTACATTTGCTTGCAGCACAGACAGAAATATCCCTAAGGGCATGCAAACAGAATGAAAAAGAAAAGTCATACCTTGATCAGAGTAAACGACAAGAACATCCCAAAAGGAAAGTTACCTCATATTTTTGCCGTTCAAACAAGTCGGCATAAGAAACTCAACCGCGTTCGTGGCGGAGTACACCGAGCGGTCGTTCCTATAATTGTAAGCAGCTACCGTACCCGATCATTTCGGAATAATTGTTTTTTACCATAGCTCTCCATGAAGAAATTTTATACTAAAAGTTCTGCGCTGGACAGAAGATGGATAGTGACCACGTTGCGCATGGAGGACAGGTCCAGGTTGATATCCGCTCGAGTCAACCCAACCTTCAACCCCTCTAGGCAGGTAGGCCAGACTTCGTCAGAAGGACAAAAGCTTGGCCAGCCATTTACTAGAGGCTTAAAAGAGGTGGTAGAAGGACGTAATCAAGATAGCATTGCCCTAAGGTGACTGCAGGAGATGTCGTAATTAGAAGGAAATGGCGACGACTTATATAAAGGAGCAGGGACTATGGAATCAACGCTAGGGAGAAGAAAAAGCCGGCTGTGCTTTATAAGCACGCTTCAAAGGTCCCACCGAGGACAGAAAGCGTAGGAGATGATTTGGAGTTAGGGGAACGTTACCGTGGGTAGTCACCTTGCATACACAATGCCCGCTCGTAAAAATAATTGTTCGAATTTTAGCCTTTCCTAACCTTAAATGAAAAGGTCAGACTTCAGTCAGATAAAGACTTTCACTGAGGGCAGAAAATAGAGAGGCAACTACGAAAAAAGGCGAAAATGATCTCGAAAGTCGCAATGGAATGCTGCAATGCTCAACACACTAGAATAGGTTAAGTTCTTAACCTTCCTTGCTATGCTCGCAAAATTTCCTCTAAGGTGGTCATCTGTAGCCCAATAATCATCCCATGTCCATATTAAATACACAGTTATAGCGGTTTCCTCCTTAGTACAAAAAGCGAAAATGCATACAGTATTCAGAAATCAGAGAGCATTGTGCTCCGATCATTCAATGTCGTTCATAAAAAGAGCGGAACAAAGTTTGAGAAGTGTTTTCTAGAACAAACAGAAGCTAGATTTTCCTTTGAATGATCAGTTAAAGGTCATCGTTTTTGGATATAAAAATGAGGGATCGTCGTAGTGGATCCATCCTATTCAAAATGTTGTTTCTACTCTTGATTTCAGCAATCTTCATTGTTAATGAAGCCAATGACAGTAAGTACTGCTAATTAGTTTCTGAAACTACAATACCCGGACCATTATCTGTGTCTGGCTCGCCCAAACTGTCTTGTTAAAGCTTTAATGGAATTCCTAATAAGTGTTTCTTAAGAAAATGTGGTTTGGAAACCTGCGAACGCCAAGCAAGAAGCTTACATTCATCTAAACAAGCAATTTAGTGGGGAGCTTGTAAATTTATGATCAGGTACAACTAAATGTTATTTATTCATTGAATTTATTTCATTCCACACATAGGAATGGAGCGAAGACTTGGAGGAAAAAGCATCAAAATGTTTGGAAAATCCAAAGGGTATAAAGCCCTACAAATTTGTCAAAGGAACAATGTTTGTAAAAGTCTTTTATAAGATTTGCTTCCAATTTCTACAAACGTTAGCTTTTGGGTACCTTGTATTTCAGGTACTTCAAAAAGGAAGATCAATCATCAATGAAGGAGAAAGTAAAAAAATCTTTGGAGAAAAATATTGGAGGCAGACAGAATGAGGTAAGTTGAATACATTCATATGAGGCTTTTATTAGTTGTAGCTAATTTTTATGTTAGTAGTGAAATTAGTTCTAAAAATGTACTGAAGAGTTCCTATTANTAGTTGTTGATACACTGCAGAGACTGAGCTCGATGCGATTTTAGCAGTTTCCAAAAATATTTCTGATCATCCCTTCCACCATTTACTTCTTCCGAAAAGCGACAATCTCTCCTTTTATTGTATTAGTTGACCGAGCGCGTTGAAAGGTATGCTACCGAAGCGAACAATGAGTTAACCAGGATTTCTGTAAATAGGTATGCCAAGGTGGATAGACTACTGTCATCCCTTATTTATACACGTGCGCTGGAACGTTTACGTTAACTCATAACTGAAGAAGCTTCTTTGCTAGTTTTTGGTTTTGAAGATTTCAACGGGGTTGTTTTTAGAATGAATGAGAGAAGTGTTTTAGTTGGAACGTCTCCCACCGAGAACACCTTTTGGATGCAATGGCGTTCTCACTACGACTCCGAAGAATTACGACATCGTGTCCTCCGTCTGCCTCTACGAAAGAGCCTACTGATTACTCGGTGACGCCTTTTTTGTATTTTGTATTGATGAGTGAACAGTTTTACAGCATCTCGACCAACCTAGCAACATATCTTTCCCAAAATGTTATTAACCAATTACTGGAATTGATATATATTTCCGCTGTCTATCGTTCTGCACCGTTAGGGGTCTCCAACAGACACCAAACAAATCACCACTCTTCGATTTGCTCCGGAAGTGAGCACAAGCAAAACTGATTCAAATCCTCTCTTTTTCTTCGATTCAGACAGCGTGTATTTCAAAATCACAGAGCACCGCGCGGTTGAGCGTGGTTTTTGACAATATCGCTAAAAAAAAGAGCAAACCAGAGAAGGAGAACTGTCTCCCAAAATGAATTGTTTAAACAAAAGCTGTTGCAATGTTGGATTTGCTTTTCTATGATCAGCTAAAGGTCATCGTTTCCGGCTATTAAAAGGGGAGTCGCCGTAGTGATTCCATCCCATTCGATATGTTCTTTCTACTCTTAATATCAGCAATTTTCACTGTTAATGACGCCGAGGAGCGTAAGTACCAATTATTAGTTCTAGAAATATAATCGCAAATCATTAACTGTGTCTGTCTTGCTCAGACTTTTTTGTTGACGCTTTAATGTAACTCCTAAGAAGTGTTTTTAGGTTGGATAACTGTGAACGCCACTGAAGCTTACAAGGAACTGAACAGTAAATACAATGTTGTCAGTTTTATAAACAGCTTCAACTGAATGATAAGTATTCATTGAATTCATCGAAATCCATACCTAGACGTGGGACGAAAGTTTGGCGAGTGAAGCACTGGAATTGGCAAAAAATCCAGTGGATGTAAAGGATCACAAAGGAGAAGCCGACAAATTTGTCAAAGGAAAAGAGTTTGTATAAGCATCTTTGTAGAATTTATTGAGAATTTCTACAGAAGTTGTAATGACTTTATATTTTAGGTACTTTGATAAGAACGATGGTTCATCAATGGACGTAAAAGTAAAAAAAACTTTGGAACAAAAAATTAAAGACAGACATGATGAGGTGGGCTAAATATATTTATAGGAAGTGTTTACTAATCATTTCTAACTTTTGTAGCGATGGCATGACCTTTAGCATTGAGGTATAGTGTAGAGATCCTGCTAATTATTTGATACATCGCAGAGAATGATTTAGATTTCTTAGTTCGCTATTTTTCTGGAGATAACTGTGGCCATATCTTCCTTCTTCACTCCATCTTCACTTCCACCATACACTTCTTCTTCAATATACTATGGACCCTCTTAGTTTAAATGAAGAAGTGTGTTAGGAGGTATATCAGCAAAGGTATCAGCTGGGCGAGCAATGAGTTAATATATCAAAGTTTCTACAATTAAATTTACCAAGATGAACAGGTAATTAGCAGCAAGCAATGACTTCCCTAAAAAGTTCTGCTTATAGGACATTCTAATGAGCTTTTTTCCACAGTATATCAAGTGTGAAGTGCTTTAAGTTCAAACGTTTCAAATCCGGAGCACGATTCGGTTGTAATGGCGTTTTCAATACGACTTCGCCAACATACGACTTCGTATCTTCCGTCTGCCTCTACAAAAAGCACAAATGATTACTCAAAATGGGTGAGAGGAGGAAAGGGAAGGAAAGGCACAACGCTTTTGTTCTGTCTTTTGTACTGCTGAATAAACAGGTTTATTGTAACTCGGCTAGTCAAGCACTTATCCGACAAGAACAAAATAACTCGAAAGGCAGTTACCGTTCATTATGTAGAATTTGTTACATACAGGAGAAATTTAAATTTTCAACGCTATTTCACGAATGCATTATGTCTGGTAAAATTGAATGTATGACTATATTTTTCACTTTTAAACCAGACCCTCTTCCTTTCACGAGACTTCTTTGAGCGCAGGGAATCTCGTTGTGAGACGAAATTCTTTATTATCACGTCTGATATCCATGAACAGCCTTACCGAATATGCCTCTACAAGTCGATGGGTGTACAGGCAAAATTCACAGTCAAAAACGCTATGAATTCAAATGAACCTCCGCCCATGGCACATCCGATGACCAGACTGTCTGATAACCAATAATTTATCATTTCAATCATGGCCCAAATGAAGAATGGATTTCGATTTATAGTCTTCGTTGTTGTATAAACTCATCTGCAATCTGTCAACACACAAACCATCAGTTGAGGATATGTTGAAGGTTGAATTGAATGGTTGCATTAAGTATAAATTTCCATCTGCAAAGAAGGAACGCAGCGAATTTGATGAGATTCAAGTCTGACTCATAGTATCGTTGATATTTTTCTCGATGCTATTGTAGCTAGTCATCAAACAGTCACATCATTGCTATTACTACCGGTTCGAAATGTGAATTTCATCTCTTTTCATGAGAAATTTGTTCACTATATGTCTTTTTCACCGTTATCTCGCCTTTTAATTTCCCTCGATCTTATCAGTTTTCTGCATGACCGAAGTGGATTTATCATGTTCAACTGGCTGAACTGTCCATCTGGGCGCACTTGGCGACGAAAACGAAGTGAAAAATTTTACAAGGGAGTATAAGTAAGAGCCACAATTAGTCTTTTGCCATGTAATTCTCACGGCACTGACCGGATTTTAACAGGGCCTGCAATGATAAGCTTATGACGGAAATATTTTTTCGTGACTAATACCTCTATTGATTCGGCGTAAACAGCCGATTCAAAGTGCGTCATGCATTTGCATCCCAACATCACATGAGTCAAGGCAGAGGGGTTCATTACCAGCTAAGTCCTTACTTGTAAACACGGCCTCGGAAGCTTGACGATACCTAGCACCTAAATCGAACCTCTAGATGGAGGGATCAGCAAGTTAACTGTCCTACTCAACTAAGCGTCTCCGAAATCATGTTTTGTAATAATTGGTTGAGGCCGGTATAGCATCCTCTGGAGTAATTCCAGTTACTCCTACCGAATCGATTTTCTGTATCATCTGTCGTCCACATTATAATCGATTTCTTGAAAACGACAACGATGACGTCCCTGTTCGCCCATGCAGAGAGCTAGCCAGTCTAGTAGACCCTACCTGCACTAGGGTCGCGTCGTGCCATTTCCTTTTGTTCAGTGCTTTCGTGAAAATCGAGAAATCACCATCAAGCCGCTCTCCGTCCTACGGTACGTTTGATACATCGGTAGCTCTGGTCTTACGGATTCCTATAAACGGTAGACGGCATATTAGCAATGAAAACTATCATACTTCAGAAAGGGCGCAGTAAGGATTTGAACTAACTGCACCTATGCGAGCTTGCTAGGCCTTCTAATAGTTCCTGCTCAGCGTAGCTAGCAAAGCTGCAAATTCCGTCATTGAACGTCTCTGCTCTCTTTCGTTTCCATCTAGTTGAGGCTGCAACTGTGTTACCTTCTCGTACACGACATCCTCCGAAATCATTTCCCAATTTGAGAATATTTTTAGGGTGTCCGTTTTGGTGACTTCTTCAGTCAGCTTCCGATAACCATTACTTCCACTTGAAGTTGTTGGGCACACTACATTCCCGGTGTTCTTCACCAAAAAATAATGGTGACTCACCAACGGGACGGAACAGTTCCAACTTCAGCCATTAATTTTATTTTAACCTTACCCTCGTTGCTATCTCACGCCACATTCACTGAGCGACGGAGGCGATCGTTTAGGGATGTAGTGCGCCCTGTAATGGCAGCCACCTTCTGTAGTCCTGAGTATGTACCCTGATTTTTAGATAAGGAAGAGTTTCCTTAGCCGTTCACCACTCAATTTGCTTTATCAGCATGGCTTTCATTTGAAGAACTATTTGCATTTGAACATTTTTTTGGTAACTTAAAAGTGATTGATTGCAGTAAGAGATGGGCATCCCAGATAGAGAACAGCTTTTTAGCCTATCAAAAGCGTTTAAATCTTACCAGACAACTAATGACTTTCCCTAACTGGTTCAGTCAACATCATGTTGAGTTGCCGACGATCACCTGGCCTCATTTTCTTATTGAATTCCCTCATTTACTGACATTTTCCTTAGCATTTCCCACAACTGCTGATACTTTTCTTGACTTGACGTTTCGTTAACTGCAGCTTCTTCGCCGCAGTACGCGATCCGAAAGTCTTACGAGGTTGGCGAGTCATGTACTTCACAAACACGGGTTCGAGTCCCGCCTGAGGCCAAAGCTTTGCCCATAACCTGCCAACCTTGTGAGACTTCTACCAACATCTTCCAAGTGTAGGCGTCTGGAGTTTCTTACTTTACTTCTTTCTTGATGTTTCCTCCAAGCAAGTGGGAATTCTGATGTAGGGGGCCCATCTTTGCTGTATCTGACAGCCTCAGCCACGCTGACCTAGCTTAGTACCTCTGCAGCCATCACATACCCACTATGTCAAACTTACCTGTTTGTTCTTTACCGCAGTGTACAACAGGTCCCAGTGATGTAAGGAATGAAGATCCCTGTGATTGGGAAGCACATACTTGGGTTAGATTCCCGTCCGAGACTGAGCCCTTTATCTGCTAATTTCTGTCACCATGGCTTCCATCTTTGCCTTTCTTAACTGCTACACATGGTTTTGTTTTCTTAAAAAGCTCAACGCTAGGACTTCAATATGTTATTGATCTGTATCGATTGAATAATATCAGCCAGGACTACGACTAACTCCTTTCCGGTTTTGGCTTCTTTCTATTTCAAAACTTGTTGGTTACTCTCGACGATTCACTCTTTTTTGCGACTTTACTCATTCATTTCCATCATTCTATCACCCGTGCAGACTTTAACTGCAGTTATTTCGACTTTTACGGTTCCAGCTAATGACCATGAAGTGTAAATGGAACTGTTACTGGTAACGTAACGGTTTTTTATCATTACTGACAAAAAGATTTCCAGTCAAAACAAGGGCTTCAAGAAAGCAAATTTCCCCAAAGCGATAATCAGATGGGAAAGACCTGTGTTGAAGGAAGAGCATGAAAAGTGATCATACGGGAGCCATTTTCCAAGAAGACGTCAAAAAAACTTTTTTTTGTGAGCACTGTGTAAATAAACCAGACCGCGGTAAAGCAGTTGTTGACATTTTGGTTCAACTGTTACTGGAATCCCGTTTGGTTTTGGATCGTGTGAATCGTTAGGTCCTATTTTTGACCCTCCGAAGAATCGTGCGCCTTCTACAGAAGTCAATCACGACCACGAGAACTGAGGGTAAAGTTTTCAGAGAAGGAAAAATGCTAGAGTGCAGGATAGGTGCACAAGGGTATGCATACACTGCAAGTCATGCGTGTATCTTGAGGTCTCGCTCATGTCCTTTGAAGGTCCTCTGATAGGAGCGTGAACTTTTGTGAAGTGCCCAACACAGCCAAGTGGACTGTGGCTTGCGTTTTTAGACAGTGGAAATGGTGGAGAGCGAGTCAAGCGTAGGAGGTTCGCATCCCCTTTATCAATTCTTTGAAATCAGACCTAATGACGGTGGTCCTCAACGACTTTAGCTTGAATGAAATTGGTTGCAGCGGCTGATCGCAGCGGTTACGTACGTCAGACCCTTCTCAACCGTTCGATACTCCCTGTAACTGCTTAATGGATTCGAAAAAGATTTGTTCTATGCACTTTGGAACAGCAATCAACGGAAATGTATTTGTCGTCGCTCTAATTCCATCCTCTCTGTACTTAATACCATCGAATATGAGTCTGTCTACCTCCCCGCCCATACCAGTTTCTGCCGCAGTCCGAGGTAAAGAAGTCGGACCATGTCTACGGGTCGGATTTGAGTCGCTTCTGTCAACTTTCATCAGAATAATCCCGCATTCAAATCCTGTTGACATTGCTGTCTTACATTTTTACATCGTAGTAAAAGTTTCGTTGTTGCACAAGGTAAATACCATAGGATTCTTTCGTTGCATGCAGCTAAGCAGGTCAGTCTTTTCCTCAATGTTTATTCTTTCTATTGTTTTTAAATTATGTTTCCTTTTGTCTGGAAAATACTTTAAGAGAGTGTGTCGTTAGGTCCCGTGGCCATTTTCTACTGTACTATTGATTTACTCACTACGTAGTATTTGAAGTTATGACAGGGGCTTCATTATATCATACATATGTACCTGGTTAGCAAATATCGAATATTCTAAAGCCATTCAGATTTTCATCAGTCCGACACCGGTTGTCTTGTTCGGTGTCTGCTAGGCGTTCACTGTAGAGGACAAATACCCATTCAGGAGGAACCAAAGCCTTTAGCGAAAGCCGATTTGTGGCACAGCGTTGAATGCGATTTATCAGCACTGAAATTCTTGTGGTTTTCGATGGAGACACAGTTCATGAAAAATTGTAGCTTCTGGGATATTCCCCTCAGATGAATCTAGCCCTACCCCCATACCATAAGTGAGGCTGTCAGACCGGAAAACGACCTAGATGGGGCATTATAAATGTCAGAGATAGTATCGGCTGAATGCCACATCCATAGCGGACGAATTTCAACGGCGTTGCAGAGGCTGCACCATCACAAAGGAACCTTCGTAGGAAGTCCATACAACTTGTCATGATCAAGGGCGACAGTGTAAGGCAGTTTTGAACAAATTTTGAGTGATGTAGTCAACTCGTTGTGTAGTTGCAACAACTGAAATCTCGTCCGAAAGCCCCTTCCATTTCATTTCCGTCGTGGTAATCTCGTACAACTTTTATTTTCTCTAATTTCAGGAGGCTTTTATTCTCACTAAGTCGGCAGATTATTTCTCTTTTTTTCTGTCACCGATACACTACCCTAAAACAATACTTTCGCTTTCTGAGTTAAAAAGGGTACTTCAAAATTATCGCGAACGCTATATGAGAAGCGCGAAGAATCGAATGGCATTGGAAAAAAACACCCAGTTATATCTCCATGTTTCGCTAAGTGAGTGAAGGGTAAAAAGCTAATGAAGTTCGTAGAAAAAAGATTTGCGTCAGTGGGTAGTTTTTTTAGAAAAAGAACTAGTGCAAATATTATTATTTCAACAAATCTTGAGATAATGTATGCATAGCTGCCCTGAGGTACGAGGACCATCAACTTCCTCATAAAAACACCAATGGCTTTAGGTCTTGTGGCTTGTGTGAATTCAACCTCTACCCTTTATATTCTCGGAAGAGGTATGGTACAAGACAATAAGGGACGATTAATCACCTGGGATTTGCTAGGGTATGAAGGGATTGAGAACAAAGCCTGAAAGCCCTTGCCAAATGAAAAAAACGACGTATGGTAGTTGCAGCAGTTGACTAACTGGAAGTCTGTCATGAATGTTCAGCACCCTCAGCTTTTGCTAGGAATTCTACTGAAGATTATTGTCCAGATTTCCCCCATTCAGTCATTTTACAAGTGTTTGCACTTTGGAGATGGGTTTTCTGAGCAAGCCGACTAAGAATGCATCTTGAATCAGATCCACTGAACGTTTGTTCCGTGACAGAACTGCCTACCACTCGAACTTGTTCCAAATTTCTCCCACATGGATCTGAAACTCTTCTGTCTAGCCTTATTACAAAAGCGAAATTCTTTTGAAATCTTTTCTGCAATAACTCATTTGGTACAGAAACTTTTTTGTAGTCCAAAGGCATTCAGGGGCATCTCATTGAATTTTTACCGGGTGGTTTGAGTAGTCTTCTGGCCATTCAATCTGAAGGCTTTCATACGAGGTCTTGAAAGTGGTGGCTTGGCAATGAGTACGGGTTCAGCAGGTGACCCACTGATGTTAAGGAAAATCCAAAAAAGACCAACATTCAAGTACTACATTTTGTTCGCGTCAGGCATGATAAACATAGTGAGTTTTACTTGTATTATACAATGGATGGCAAACATCAAAGAACAGGTTCGGTATGGGGTCGAACAATGACTGTTTCATTTTTCCCTTGTCAAAAGAGTGGATTATAACAAATGTTATAGAGCTGGCCTTAGAGTATTAGGCAAAATGAAGGGTAAAAATATGGCAAGGCCTCTGGCTCGAATAAAATAAGGAGCATTTTGGTAAAAAACCGATATTTTTCGATACTTATTCGTGAACATTTACCGTTTCCGGTCCTAGCCTTCCTTGAAGGCACAGTTCACGATAAGAATGGGTTCTAAGATTCCCCACAGGATGAATTCGAGGGCCCCGCGTATACCATGTATGGCACTATTAGGTCGGGGAACGGCCTATTTAGGGAGTTAAAAGGTTCAAAGATTGGATCATGAATGCGTGGTCGAGTTTCACCGGCATTGTAGAGGCTGCACCGATTACAAGGGAGCCCATGTAGGAAGTTCAAACAACTTGTCATGACCCATAGTGACAGTGAAAGACATTTCTGTACAGTTCTGGCTCGATGTAGTCAGCTCTTTGCGCAATTGCAATAACTTAAATCTCGTCCGAATACCCCTTCCATATTACTTCCGTCATGGCAATCTTGTCCAAACTCTATTTTCCCTACTTTTGAGGAACCATATTTTTCTCGAAATCGACGAATTCTCTCGCTTCCTTTACTAGCGATGAACTATTCCCAATCTATATTTCCACTTTACGAACAACAACGGGTACCACAAAATTATTGTGAAGTGTGCCTTTAAACATCTGAACATCGAGTAGCGTCTTAAAAATGTTAAAGGCGCCTTTGTTGTTCAACGTGGCCTTTATCGCAATGTTTGTACTCGAGCTGTCTTCAACTGCTTAAGCAGCTAATGAAAGTTGAGAGTATTAAGAGCATGCTTGGCAAAACCCCATTCTCCTCTTCCAGCCACTCGGCACAGGTTGGGCTCTATGAGCTCCTCTTCGACAACTCTTGCTTCTGAACTAAAAAACCCACTCTTTCCCGAGACACTCTAAGAATTCTCTGTCGTGCAGCTGCTGGTACAGCTCATGATGGATTTGAGCAGCACTCGTTTCTTGTCGGACTTCCACTTGATTCCTGTTGGCTGCCCTCAATCATTAAGGTCTCTGTAGCCTCTGAATGTTTTCTTCTAAATCCGCCTCACTGAACTTGGTAGCATTTTGACCACTTATATTGACTTCAAGACAACCAGAAGTCTAATTCTTCAGCCCATTCCCTTTGACTGCCCCACCGTTGGATGCCGTCATAATTTTGAATAATTTCATAGGAAAAATCAGAATGGTGCGAGCAATGAGACTGCAACGATGACGTTCGGCTCCAAACCTGAAGAAAAAGGCATAAAGTTTACTGGGCTCACTTGTCTAGTATGTAGGCTATAGAGAAAAAGCATAAAGGTCGTTTGCCCTAATCATTTGCCAGCTGACGTGGTAGGGCGGCCAAGTCGATGTGAGGGGCAACTGCAATCAACGAAATTCATTTCACAAGCTGCTTTCCAGATGTATTCGTCTCAATCTAATTCGGTAAGCATCTTCATTCTTTTCAAAGAAGTGCATAAGGTAGAGGGCACATTGCTCCTATCTTGGTGTGAGCCATATACTCGACATCGGTATCAATAGTAAAAATGTTCCACTACATATTTTGTGTTAGCATTATTTATTGAAGACCACTTCATTTCATACCAATTTGTACTCCTCATGAAATTACCATACTCTTCCAGGGGTCTACCATTCCCGTGTACATTTTTAGGAAGAAAAATCCATTGGCATTTACGTGATTTGCATAGATTTCTCCTTATGGGTTCCTCCTCATCGTTCTCTTCGGACGGTTTTTATTACCTGCCAGCCTCTTTACCGTTTGACGGCCTGATCAAAACATGTACAATAAACAAACAACTGAAAGTAAACAGCCAATACCAGGAAATACTGGACTTGTCTTCGTCAGAACTTCTTCTCAAGATATATGATACTCGAATAATTGAGATTTGTAACCAGTCTTCTCCCATATACACTTATAAATTTTTGATGTTCTGTGTAACCAGCTCGAACTGCTTGATGCGAACATTAATCTTTGGTAGTAAAGTTTGAGACTGTGGCAAATTGTGCAGGAAGTTTCGTTGAAGCTATAGGACGTATAGCATATACGGTCCGGCGAAAATTTCTGTGCTGAACATTACCCGACCAGTCAAATATCCCATTCGTGTAAAAGAACATGCTTGTAGTAAAGTTGTTTGGGGATGTAAAAGCTTTTAGTTATTGAAAAACGAAGGTGATAGGATAACAGCAATAAGAATGGGATAGTGTAATATTTTTTGGATCTAGCACAAAGTACAAGGAATATTTACTTTTTGATGGTGGAATTGCAATAAACTTAAACAACCGGTTCGTCGGTTTTTTATATCCTCTGCTGATGCCGAATTCTGTGAAATTAGAGGGATAAATGAAGGCTGAGGCAAGATAGCTTGGCTGGCAGTCGGTAGACAGAAGTCTGGCGGGTGGACAGAAGTCAGAAGTTACACCAGACGAACTGGGCCCTGAAAAATTCCGAAAAGATATAGGTTCCCCTTCTACGGATCCCAACGGTTGCTTTCTTTGTTACTTCTTCCTTGGCAGTGCAGTGTCAAGTATGTAGTGACTGTACAGCAGTAGTATCTATCCGCTTACACCTATCGGTTCCTAGATAGTTGTCTCGTCATGTAACATGCTGTACACGACTATCACATTTCACCGATGACAGAAGAAGAAGAACTGAGCGACGACGTTAATGCACTACTGCTAAGCACCATCACAGCTGTAACATTGCAAACAGGTGGCCAACTGCCAACGCTGTCTTTGACGCGCTTCAATATTAATGATTCAGTTTTACCAATGCAACAGAAGTATCACAAAAACGCTGGATAGAGGCTTACAAGATTGGCGATTTGTGAACAAAACTTCAGCCTCGGACGAGACTCGAACCCGTAATTGTGCTTTTCGAGCACCTTGCTATTATCCCTTACGCTAACGAGAACCGCTTAACCCTCCCCCCTCCCCCTCCCCCTCCTGAAGAAGGAGAGATTCTCGTTTGCTGGAGAGA